>CAJNIZ010005280.1:92625-103110 GCA_905231905.1 Symbiodinium pilosum
GTAATTTTGACGCCAGCTCATATGGCAATGGGATTAAGGGTCCTGATTGGCGGTCCCTCCTACACTCCCTGGAATGGGGGAAGATAATTTTTATCCAGGCTAGTCCGGAAGTCAGAAGGGATTACGTAGGGCTGATTTTGGGTGATACGGTCGGTCATTGCTTTGGAAGTTTCAGGTGTCTTTGTGAATCAGAGTACTGCAGCGTGTTCGGGAACAAGCGTTTTGTTCGTTATGAGCTAACGAGGGACAGTCTTTTGCTGCCCGCTGAGCACGGATCCTCAAAGCACAGCGCTTCTTGATCAGAACCCCATTCGCAGAGTAGATGCATGAAGGCGCCTGCTGTGGACCCTAAGAGCAATGACTCAATTTTCAGTCAAGGACTCATACAGAGTACTCTTGCTTATAGTTGGCTTGTGGTCTTTGGGCCACAGTCTTTATACTAACAGCCGTGGGAGCTGTTGGAACACATGAGAATACGCCCCCCTACAACCTTACATTCAGCGTTAAGTACGCAGCTTTCCCTATGCGTATATGATGCCTGACATTCAGAAAGCTTCCAGCCCTACACCCTAAATCCTAAACCCCAGGCTTGCATTCCACGTTCTTCATTTTAAGGGTTTCGGAGGAGGGCCGAAGCGCCGAAGCAATCGGTGCGATCAGCCGAGGCCGGGCATGGGTGGAGGTAAAGTACCTGATGGGGGCGAAGTAACTTTATTTTGATTATAGCCCTCACTGTTATCATGTTTACTACTATTATTATTTCTCCGAGTATTCCTCGTATGATTATTACTATTTCTGAGGTTGCTGGGGTTGGGCGAAGGTGGAGATCAATTGTGGTGTGCTTGCTCTGCTCACGATTGTCGTTGAGACTCTTTGTGATCGTCTGTGAGCCGCAACTAGCTTTGTGAAGTTGGCCCTTAAGTGAAAAGTATGGCTGCACTTCAGTGCCACGGCTTGGGTAGTTCTTTCAAACACGGAAGGTAAAAGTGGCTTTCAAGATCGGCAGTCATAGCAAAAGCTTGCTTGGCCGCTGAGGGCATCTTACACGGCCACATTGGCTTGCTACCAGTGAGTGCGTAACGCCGGTGCTTCGAAAAAAACTTGATCCGTGCATTTCGTCTGTGTTCTAGCTACAATACTGAATGATGCAGCATGTTTGCTGGCTTGGAAGCACCAGGCGCCAAGCTCGCGCCAGCACTGGAAGCATCATCGTTGCATTTGCTTCTGGCTGCGCGCGGCTCAGATGGGATGCTGCACAGGGGCTTTAAGGATTCAAGGTTCCGGGCTGGGATTCAAAAGATTCAGATGAAGTCGGGTTTCAGTATGATGCTTTAGGCTTGGGGCCTGGAAATGGGTACATAGTCCTGGCTGGTGCTACTGCAGACTTAAGCATTTGTAGGTCTCATCCTGCTACCAGGTTTTCTAGGGCAGAAACAGCAACAGAGAATATATTGAAGCAATGCTGCCGGCCGCGGAGACGGAGTTGGAGTTGTCGTTTTCGTCAAGCTCACCACCATCACTTCTTTCACTACACTTGTTGGTTACTGCAGCCAATAATAGTGATTATCTTGTGGCTTTACATTGTCGCACATCGGTGCAGAGGTAGTTGCACTCTATTCACGAGACCTTGAAATGATACACCCAAGCACTCCATACTACGACTGGTACCTCTGTGCATGAAGTTCAGCAGTATACATGCTTTGAAATGTCGGAAATGCTCTCAGCATGGGCAAGCTGGGCAAACTGTTTCAGCGGCCACGCCCTCCACGACTTGACACAATGAACGCCAAACCCTGAATCCAGATTGCTACGTCCCAAGTCCTTAAATTCCTCAAAGCCTAGGAGCTCCATCAGGGCCTGGGTCAGGCCAGTGAAGCTCTCATCGCATGGGAAGCCCTTCGGCTCAGTGAGTGCTGAAAGAGTCCAGGACCGTCATTCGCATTTACTTATTGGTGGTTAGGAGGGAATGAGGGAATATGGTCCATACAGAATCCCTACATAACTTATTCCCTAATGCCCTACTACAAACAGCTTCCGACCGCCGCTAGGAAAGCTAGGGTGCCTAATACGTTTCAAGGAAAATAAGTCAAATGAACTTAGGGTTCCCCGTGTAATTGAGGGTTCATTCCGAAATTAAGGGGTAGTGGGTGCTCTGGGAGCTGGAGTAAACCTTCGTTCTTAAACCGCTAGTGTAGTCCATGGATGGACCCGAGACACACGAAGAGTGTCCTTAATTGACTCCATATGGCAAGTATTCTGGAGCTTATACTTGGCGCTGAATTCTAGAGAGGCACCCTAAGCCTTAAACCCTAAGCCCGAAACCCCTGACATTCTATGGCTTTTCAATATTTTTGGATGAAGAGGCTAAGGTTTCTGAGCAAAGGGCTGTGACTAGCACTCCTGCTGTGTCCTCGTGTTTTGACAGGATTCATGCTATCATTCCCAAAGCCGCCACTGTGGTCTGAAGCAAGTTTTCGAAGCAGGGGAGCTTGGACACAAGCCTTTTATCTCTTAACCTCACCTGCCATCATCCCCAAGAAAGGATGTTACGCAACATGGTCCTCTTTTGAAAGGGCCGAAGTATATACAGATAATGGCAAAGAGTCTGGGAACTCAAACTACCGTTCTGTTGCGGTTAGGTGGGGATATGTACGAAATGTAAGTCACAATATCCTAAAACCCAATTTAAATTTTCAGGCTCTACATTGCCTTCATATCGCCTTGGTAGCTTGCGATCTGAGGCTGCAGCAAGCCTGAATCCCGACAGCTGGGAGCTTGGAAGGAGCTTTCTTGGAAACTCCCCAAAGTAACCTTTGGCTAGCTGGGAAGGAGTGGAAAAGACAATGGAAATTACTATAATGGCTTATATAGGACTACTATTAAGGATCCATTCCTTCATTCCTAGCTAACGAAAGTCCAGGAAAGTAGCTAGTGAATTATGAAAAGGGATTGGGAGGCTTGTTACAATCAGGGGTTGTGAGGGATGACGAGCTTGCTTTCAACGCCTCCCCGAGCTCGTGAGGCATCCATCACATATCTTCACTACAATCCTGCTGAAAGTCTGCTGGGCGCACTTGTAGATGTTAGCTACTAGTAGGTTCTGCGGGCCATGCAAGTAAATTTTACCAGGAAAAGCTTGCAAGCTCTAAAAGCTTTATGGAGGAATTGCAAACTCCATCCCTCCTCCCCAAATTTCCTGCATTTGGCCCTCCTAGCTGCACCAACCCCAAAACTTTAGCTTTGTTTGACTGAAGGTCTGGCAGCCTGGCGCGGTCTTGCTGCCGCAGCACGCCAAGATCCGCCGCTGCAGCTGAGGGCGTTGCGGCGTTTGGTGCTGCCATGGTCCAAGCTTTGGTTGTTGGGACGAAGGCTTCATTATAACCCCAAGAGAACCCTACATAATAAAGTAGTTTCCATTTTCTTTTCCATTATCCCAATATTACCCTAATATAACCCCTATATCACCCCAATATGACTCCATTATCCCAACATTACCCTAATATAACCCCTATATCACCCCAACGTGACGGGGCCGCGGATTTTGAAAGTTTCAGAGCAGCTTTTGGAGGACAATGTAGGTTTTGAGGAGGGCAGGATTTGGAGAATTTTACCTAATATACGGGTTATATTAGGGTAATATTAGGATAATGGAGTCATATTGGGGTGATATAGGGGTTATATTAGGGTGATATTGGGATACTGGAAAAGAAAATGGAAACTACTTTATGATGTAGGGTTCTATTAGGGTTATAATAGCTGGTTGCATAGGCTTTCTCAAGCAGTCGTAGCATTTCATTTCATGGAACTCCATGGAATTACAGCTTATCCACGTTTAGGGTTTAGGGTGGAGAGGTGTGATTGAAAGTTGGGTTGGGCAGCACACCATGAGTTGTGCTTAGGGCTGCAATCAGTTGGATGCTGATGAATTTGTAGTTGAATCCTGCACTGACATACTGACCGGAATTTGCCATGAGCAGACCTTCAGCATGCTGAGGCTGGAGCCGGGGAATGCGGAGTGGCATGCACAGTTGGCAGCCAAGAAGATGGTGCGCCCCATGCAGCTGAGCAAGAAGTCAAAATCCAGAGCTCCAGGAAACTGTCGCGATTCCCTTATTCACTTAAGGTCTTTGAGTAAAAAGTATATTGGTAGCCATCAGTGGCTTTGTGCGTGTGCAGGCGACTTCTCATCCATCGGGTGATGCAGATATCCTGAGGGAGGCCGAAGTTTACAGCTCAGCTTGAAACGCGTCGTAGGTCAGAATCTGATCCTTGCTCACTCAAGATTTTACCAAAAAATGGAAAATCAAATGGCTTCAAACGGAAAGAAAGATGGAAAGATAGAAGGAATTGGAGACTATATAGACAACCTTTGACGGGGTTCGGGGTGGGGTGGGTTCACCTGCTGACTTTTTGTTACCGGGGGTTAGTAAGGATATGTAAGGATTTAAAGGCAAGGTCGCATGTGCTTTCACAGGGCCCTTTGCTCTATTAGTTTCCATTCTGTTCTCCGTCTGAATTTTCAATCTGGTTCTAGGTAGGATATGTTCTATCAATGGGTGCCCCAGTAAGAACCCCAAAAAACTATGATCCTTGCTTTGGGGGGCCCCTAAAAAGGCACTCCTGATTTTCGGAAACTCCCATACAGATCCCGAAGCTAGCAACAGACCTGCCAGCCTTTGCCTCAGCAAGAAAGCTTGACACACTTACTGTTGCTGTTGTTATTGTCATATTTTTTTGCTAATGTAATTATTGTTGATGATTACGAAATACTACTGATATTGTTATCCATATCACTGCAGTACTGCCGTTATTCTCAACTACATTATTGTTGATGATTCCTAAATGCTAATGATATTATTATCAATATCACTACAAGCATTACTTAGGAGGACCCCCCCCAGCCTGTAACAGTGGTATAATAGGAATATAGGAGGACCCTAATATGATCCCTACTATCCCTTATAGTGACTATTACAGGGTGGGGGGTCCCCCTTAAAGCATTACCATTATCATCAACTACGTGCAAAGGCCGACTTGGACCGGGCCCTCCGGCTCTGCCCAACAAATGCTCTTGCACTGGAACAGAAGGCTTGGGCAACGATGGCTTCCAGAGTTTGGGGTTTGGGCTTCAGGGTTAGTAATGTTTATCATAGTAAAAGTAATACTAGTAGTCATAGTACACATAATTTTAGGAGTTCAGGTTTTGGGCTTCAGGGTGGGGTTTGGGGGTTAGGGTGTGTGGTTTGGGTTCTGGGGGGTACTCGTACATCAGGCCCAACTCGTAAGGTTACTTCGGGTTTTGTTGTACAATCCTGTGCAGTGGATGGCTTTTGGTTTGAAACTTTGATATTGCCGTTTCTCAAACCACATACGCAGCGCTTTCGAAGGTCTAGTGGTTCAGGACATTGCTGTACCCATTTTGTAAAATGGGAGCTCGCAGAATGGTGAGATCTCCATCGGTTGCATACTTGACAGAGCGTATGTAGTCGTGCGGCTTTGGGACTACTTCCCAGGAAGCCTCAAAAAGCTTGCATCTGGTCCATCTGATCTGTGGAATGTCGCTGACCAGGCCTTGCCCATGCCCAGACTTTGCTTACTGGTTCTTAGAAGGGAATGTAGGGAATATTTTGTACAGGGATTATATTCCCTTTTTCCCTACTAAGAATCAGTAAGGTTGTGCGCTTGAAGCTTCCCAGGCCTTGATCTTGGAAAGAGATGGGCAGGCCAGGCGGCGGTCAGCTGCCATGTTGGTAGAGACACGCATGGCCGCAGCGAAGCCGTAGCGGTAGTGGAAAGCAAAAATTATCATCTTCGGGGAAAGGGTTCCGTTGCCAGGTTTCTCATGTCTGGGCATGTCATCCAGCATCCATACTGCAGACAGCGCAGCAGCTACTACCGGTTGCCAATGCTTGTGTAACCGTAGCACTCATCATCCCTACAGCGTGACTACCTGTTGCTACTGCCAAGACGCCACTACAGCACCTGTATAGTATGCTATAATATAAGCATTGTAGTATATATTATAGTACATTTTAGTATATTGTAGTATATCCTAGTATGTAGTATATTGTAGTATATTATAGTATGTAGTAGTACATTATAGTATTCCATATTGATCGACTACTAACATCAGCACCACTTACCATCACCATGCTGATGGCCATGACAGCTTTATGCGCTAGCAGAGCTTTTCTTGGTGCTGTGCTTCCCTTTCCTGAGAGGACTCGCAGGCCCTGCAATTCATCGAGAGGACTGCCGCAGAGAACAGAAGCTCCAAGGACCCAGACAACTGCCTGCAAGTTATTTTGGTGGTCAAAGGGAAAGGGCGGAGCAACATTACAAAGGTCCAGCTGACTGCTTATTACTGTCCCACCAACTACCATTTACCTCTGATGTCTTCAAGGCCGTTCAGGGCACCTGTGAAGCAACGTTCAAAAACATTGGCAGGAGGTTCTGGAGGTGGCGGCTGCAGCTCGGTGGAAGCGTGGTCATTTCCGTGAAGCATCAACCTGGTACCAGGAGCGGGGCTTGGGCGGTGCTTCTTGGTCAACGTTTCGGGGATTGTATATAGTCCCCCCTGCGCACTTGCAATCCTGGGCTAGATGGGGGTGATATGCAGGCCTGGGGTAGTTCCAAGGGGGACTGCAGGTTTCATCGGAACTTAGCGGCTGCTGGTCCTTGAAGCCAGATGCGTCTTTGGAATTTGACTTTCTGAGCCAAGGTTTCGGTGTCTTGCAATCGATAACAAAACCCCAAGCCACGCACCAAGACTATCTTAACCCCAGGCCTGTAGCCTCGGTGATGATCGTGTTTAGGGCCAACAAAACTATTGACCATTCTACCCCTTTATAAGCCCACTAAACTGAACATCAACACTCTAAAGCTCCATGCTTATATATCCCACTGCAACCCAATATACTATAGTAGTAGTTTCCATTTACTTTTGCATTCTCCCAATATAACCCAACATACCTCGCAGAACCAGGAGCTGGACCGCTTAGACCCGGAGAATTGCCTGTGGCCCACTCGGTTGGCTCAGGCAAGCTTCCGCTCCTCGACACTGAACTTTGAAGTGGTTTATAGCCCCCTTTAAGCAGATAGAATATGGGGTTTAGGGTTCAGGGGTTATATAGGGATAATGGAAAAGAAAATGGAAACTACTCTGTGGGGTTTAGGATTTATAGCCCCCTTAAGTAGATAGAATCTGGGGTATGTGGGAATCTTATTATGACTGACCCAAAGCCATATTCTATCTACTGAAGGGAGACTATAGATTCAAAGAGTTGAGGGTTTGGGGCTTTTGGGAGATGAATGTTTCCGAGTTCAGGGCTTGGGGCTCTTAGATTTGGGATAATGTTGGACTGCCTTTAGTGAAGAGACTTTGCTGATTAGTTTTGACAGCCGCTTTTTTCAGTGTCAGGGCATTGTGTGGAAGATCTTGTTTACTTGGTTTTGGCTTTGGGGCCGTAAAACATCCAGACCATCCCATAAGAGAAATCCCCGCGGCCACCCTAGCGCCCTCAGTACCGTAGGAGCCTTATTGGAGATGCTTTTTAAATTTGCTGGGGCGGCGATTGTTCAGGGGGAGGGAGGGTAAAGAGAGTGCATCATCACATGTTGAGATACAGATGGGCTCCCTGGGTGTATCGTGGTACGAAAGAGAGCGAGCGAGCAAGATCGCCAGAGTCTAGGGTTGCGAGGGTTACCCTCCGTAATCAAACATGGAACCTCAAGAATGGTTTGTGAGGGGAAAGGAAGAACAGTATGCAGGATGGGGAGCCGCTGCATGCAGCAGGGTGGGCAGTGCGCATGGGTAAGGGCTTCAGACAAGTGACCGCGTAAGCACCTCAGTCTCACCCGTGATTCGTCCAGCCATTTTTTTACTTCAGCTTTGTTTGACATGCTGAGCATGACTGAGGCCAAGATCAAGTCACTTTAGCGCGGGGGCACCCAGCTGTGTCTGCCTCTTGACTTACTGCACCTTTGCGAGGTAATTTCTGAACTGAAGCTAATGTCCCTTCTTGGCTTTTCCTTGCATATTGAATTATAGTCCCCCTTAAGTAGATGCTTTGGGTCAGTCATAATAAGATCCCCATATACCCCATACTCTAGCTACTTAAGGGGGACTATATGGGTCTACAGAGGGCCAGCTTAGGCAGGTACCCTCATAACTATGAGGTTTCTCCTACGCACGGCTCCAGTCCAGGGCTGAAGCTAGGAGTGTCGTGGTATGCTCGTAGACCCCTCCCCTTGATGATAACTTCCAGAATATGGTACCATAATATATTCAGGAATATGCAACATCACCGGGGGGGGGGTGGTATTATTAGGGGAGGGGAGTATTCCTCCCTTGCCTCAATTTTCCATTGAAGAGGTTCTTCCGGTTCTTCCGGTTCTTCCTTGCTTGACATTGGTATCAATGCGCACTGTTTGCGTTACTCGTCATTCTGGCAGCGGGGGGGATTTAGGCTGATGCTGGTTCTCAACGACAGGCTTTCCCTTTAAGCCAGAAACCACGGTTGACCATTCAAGATGGATAAGGTGTCCTGACAGAAGGCTCGCGGGCAACACTTCCTCGCATGTTTTGCCACGTTACTTCGGCCCAACAGATGATTACGTGGACTTTGCTCAAGCTTGAGCGTTCCTGCAGGCGACCGTTTTTGTTCAGAACAAAATTGCCAACAGCGCCGTAATGAACGCAAGGTAAGAAGACAATGCACATGGCCAGTGTGCTTGAAATCAGCAGCCCACCAATGATGACATACGTATTACTATAACACGCTTCAAGGGAGCCCTCTCCAACCACCAACCACCTCACAAAAGTGGTCGCAAATCTCGGAAACCAAGCATGGAACCCCACAGAGGCCCTGTGGACTGTGGACGCCACCGGGGCCTTCAAGATAGAGCTCTGTTGAATTCCATGTCCGTTTGCTGAGGGTAGCTGACACTCGTCCAGCGTCCCCCAAAATTTCTCTAGAAACAATCCTTATGACATCCTTATGGAAACCCAAGGTTCAGCATTCATGCAACATCCCTATAAAGAATATCATGTTACGCCATCTCAAGAGTGAGCTTCGCGCGGGGTATTCCGGGGGAAGGCAAACACGGCTGGTCTCGGCCGGGGAGCGGCTACGGCGCTCTGAGAAGGCATGGAGCTATATTGGGTTTATGTTAGGTGGACCCCCGCCCTGTAATAGTGGTTATAAGGGATATCAAGGACTATAGTAGGGTCCTCTTATATTCCTATTATACCACTATTACAGGGTGGGGGGTTCTCTAAAGGTTTATATAAGGGATAATGGAAATGAAAATGGAAACTACAGGGGATTATGGTGGTTCTATTGAGTTTATGTAAGGGATAATGGAACAGAAAATGGAAACTACAGGGGATTATGTGGGTTGTATAGGGATTATATAAAGGTTATGCGGTACATATTGGGTTTATATAAGGGATAATGGAAAAGAAAATGGAAACTCCAGGGGAAAATGGTGGTTATATAGAGTTATGCAGGGATTATAGCGTATGTATTGGGTTTATATAGGATAATGGAAAAGAAAATGGAAACTATAGGGATTATATTGGGGTTATATAGGGACAATGGCTATTATACTGGCTTATATAGGGGCTACTATGAGGATGTTGTTGAAGTAGATGGCTGGCGGTTGAAGGTTGAAGAACCACAACTTATGGTCAAGTGAGGGTGAGTCATTACCCAGGGCATAGGGTTTGGGCTTAGGGTTTGATGTTCAGGGTTTTGGGGTTCAAAAGGTTGAGGAATCAGGTTTGTAGTTCCTAGCCGCTGCTTTGAAAAGTTCGTGCAGTGAGGCTTCGCTCCTTGGCGGTGTCTCATAGGGTCATATGGGGTCGCAGAGGTTTAGTTGCTTAAGAAAAGGGTGCAGGTTGTGGAGCATTACTCCAAAGTATTGTTCTCTACAGGGTTGCCAACTTTCCCCAGTATATTGCTTGCCCATGTTGACTGCAAGCTTGCGGTACCCCCCGAGCAGGTGCTGCGACACCTTACAAGTGAACAACTCTAGCTGCAATTCCAAATCTACTTCAACAACATCCTTACAGTAGTCCCTATATAACCCAATATGCTATATAGTAGTTTCCATTTTCTTTTCCATTATCCCTATATAACCCAAATTTACTATATAGTTGCAGATTCTGAGCCCAACACTTTCGCAGGCTTTGGACCAACCAAAGCCAAAAGTCGTGGCAGAGGTTCGCAGTTGGCTGGCCTATGGACACTTGCCAACAACTGCAGTTTCTGCTTAGGGCCTGGGGACATGGTTAGCCACCAGATTAACACAGGAACATGCCTGATGGTTCACGCGTTTTTGAGGCCTGGACTTAGGCTGGAGCCATTACGAACGGGTTCTGTGTATATGCTTACAACAACCAGCCCCCAGCTCTCAAGAGACTTATTCTAAGCTAGTTTGCTAGTCTGGGTTGCTATGAGCATATATATATATATATATGAG
>CAJNIZ010005280.1:103210-116436 GCA_905231905.1 Symbiodinium pilosum
TCTCGATCATATATATATACATATTTTGCACAGTCAATAATAGGGTTTCCCCAATTTGTAAGTTAAATTAAGTTCCTTACGAGCAACCCAGTATTACATTTTCGAATCAAGCTCGTGGGGCTGATGCTGTGGCAGCTGAGGACTCCTCCTGTTGCCTACTCAGTCAAGTAGTGGAAAGCAGGGGGGGATCTCAATGTGTGGGGCATCCCCGGGGCATTCCGAAGAGCTTCATGGTTTCGCATCCTCTTTTTTCGAAACAGCCCGTGCGAGTGGTGCTGATTCCTGAGGCAGGATCGTGCAGAGGATGCCCTGGATAACCTGCTCAAGGCCGGCACACTGCAATAGTGTGGATGTGGCAGGGTGCTCCCTTCCTTCATTTGTGAAATATCCATGCATGCATTGCCGGTCTCGCGTACGCACGCTCAAATAGGGTTCATGCAGCAAATTGCTAGTCAAGTGACGTGGTCGATTTTGGCACAATTCAGGTGCCTTCGGGGACGGCTGACGCTTCTACATTTCTGTTCCAGGCATACAGCCTGCAGATGCTTGCTAGTTTACGAGATCTTAGGCGCCGCCTGCTTCCAGCAGCCGCATGTTGAGCGAAGCAATTCGGAAGCCACGTAATTTTGGAAATCGTTGTCTTTCTGTCAGCTTTTGCCCTGCAATGATGACAGGCACTTGCCCAAAACCAACAGGGCGAGGACCTCATGTAGGAACAGCCATGCTTGGTGAAGTAAATCTGCATGGCTGCAGAGGGACTGGTTGCATTACAGTCAGAGCTCGCAGGAGTCTCAGGCACTTAAACCCCATATTCCCCCAGTTTCCATCCCATTTTCCATTTGATTCTCCATTATAGGGGGCTCATATCCCTAAACCTTAATCCCTATATAACCCATTATAGCAGTTTCCATTTTGTCTTCCATTATCCCAATATACTCACAAGTTCAATCGGGGCTTCGAACGTTAAGGCAATTCAGGAAGTCTGCTTGGTTGCTGTTAAAGAAGTTAAGTTAACTTACTACATTGGGGAAACCCTCTTGTTTTCCATATATGTGTATATATATATATACATATACCTATTATGGTAACTTACTTTAAGTTCCTCCACATACAGTTTGTGCGGTTGGTAATCGGAACCGCGGTTCATACGGGCCATACTTCTGCAGTGAGCTGCAATGGAGGCTTCGTGGGCTTGTAGAAATCCAAAGGCACCTATGTTTGCAAGTGGCGCTCGCGGAGACTTGAGCTGGGATGCCTTGTGCTCCAAGGAGGTACATCTCACCTTTACTGTTTGTGCAAGTAGCAGGCAAGCGAAGGCAGCGGGACGTATCGCCGAACGTTTGGCTTTGAGGCTTGAAAGAAGGCGTTCTAAGCTTTATGCCAATGCAGGCAAAACTTCCCCACTGCAAGACCCGCGATCCTCAGAGCCCAGCTGCCGCACCTCAATAGGTATTAGAAGCCCCTTATAATCCATACATAACTATCATACCTACTGTAAGAATCTCCCAAACCCTATTCTAGCAATTCAGGACCCTAAATTAAACGAGCAATTTCCCCCAAACCCTATTCCAGTAATTCAGGACCTTACACTAAGCCCGCAAGAAGCTGGTCTGAGAAGGACGCTGCTGCCGCGCTGAGGAGCGCTCAGGAAGCGGAGCCCCGACTCGCTGAGGTTTGGGACGGGGATGCTCCAACTTACTGGTTCTACATTTATCTATCTGTCTATATTTACATAGACAGGTAAGGTTTAGGGTTTGGGGATAGTACTGGACTCAGAAACACTGTTTTCTCCATCTTTCTGGATCTTACTGGTTTTTCTGTGGGGGATATATCAAATCAGGGATAGCCGGGATATATTGGGGTTATATAGGGATAATGCAAAGGAACATGGAAGCTACTACATTATAGCAGGGTCTATATTTGGGTTAGTCGGATTCTCCAACTTACCGGTTCTCAGTAGGGAATAAGAGAATATAGTACTTAGGGAGAAGATTGTTTTCCCTTATTCCCTACTAGGAACCAGTAAGCCAAAGAAATGAGTCCGTTTCGTGTTTCATTGGGCATTTGGTAAAGAGTTTTTGAGGATTTGGAGAATTCAGTGTTTTCTCAATTCTGAGGATTTTTTCTGATGGCCCGTCCCTAGAGTCAGGCTCCAAATTTCGTGAGTGGCGCCATGCGTTTGAAAATCAGGCCCGCGGCAGTTTCAAGGCACAATGTCCAAATACAATGCATGCAATATTCAATCCATAGCTTTGCACAGCTTGCTTCGGAGTTGCGACTGGTGTACTTCGGGTGTCTGCAGGTCGGTTAAGATGTATTACGTTCTGCCATGTCGAGAAAGTTTGGATGACTTCATCTTTGTCACGGTTCAGGGTGTCGGGATTGGAGAGGGGTGTTTCTGCGGATGCTTCGGTGGCAGTGGTCCAACGAATATGATATTGAACATTGATTGCTCGCCGGTATCCCCCTAAGAAGAAGCATTCCTCTTAATGTGAATTTTAGGGGGGTGGTTATTTCCCCAACATATCATGGTACTATATTGAGAGTATACAGGCATGATATCGCCCCCAAACCCTCAACCTGGTTTATTATGAGGGTGAGGGGATTGCGGCCGATCGAAGCGAAGCCCCGGGATGGCAAGCTGCGCAGGTGATGTACCAAATGCTAACCCTAAACCCTTACAACCCTAAACCCCCTAGACCCTGAAAACCCTAAACCCCTAAACCCCCCAAACCCTAAACCCCCTTAAACCCTAAACCCCCTAAACCCCAAACCCCCTAAACCCCAAACCCCCTAAACCCTAAACACCCCAAACCCTATGAACCTCGTAAACCTGCGCAGGTGATGTACCAAATGCTGCCTTCCCTGCCAAGCAGGCCAGGCTTTCAGGGGCCTTGAAGGGTAATAAGGTTTTAGGGTATTTAGGGTGTTACGGTTTTAGGTTGTTAGGGTGGTTTCCAGGCGGATATCCACGAAGCCTGCTGCAAAAGGCTGTTAGGGCGTAGGGATTAGCGTTTTGGGGTTTCAGGGTTTAGGGTTTTAGGGTTTCAGGGCTAGGGTTTAGAGCCTATTGAGTTGTCAATATGAGCCTTACCAGGGGACCATTAAGGGTGGACAGGGGGGTCCATCTTGTACTTCAGTATAGTCGCTAATATATTCCCTAGACAAAAGGAACCCATGCCCGTCAATTCTCTGGGGAAATTTGGACTGTACCTCGGTTGGGTTGAAATCAAAAGTCAACGTGATGGCCCTAGCCGACACAAACAGGTAGTGTTCTTTGGCAAAGTGGTGGAAAGTTGGGCTCAGACCAGGCTCATGTGAAATCCGGGGAGTCCAACGCTTGAGAAAATTGATTGGTTTCCTTGTAGCAGGTGAGGAGCCATGTCTCAGATTCTCAAATTCCAGACTCTTCTCAGATGACGCGAGCAAATGACCTCAAAGAGCAATGCCTGGATGCAGCATCCCCATCAGGCCTCACTGGAATCACAAAGTTGACGGCAATGCCAGGTTGACGCAGCATGTGGAAGCCCTTCTGATGCAGCTTGGCTTGTTTAGGACAGTTTGCATGCATGCCTAAACCAAAAAGGAACACATGCGCGTGCCTTCAATTGAGGTGTTCAAGTTGGAGATTCCTTGTAGATACCCACGCCCGAGGGAGGGCATCGTGCAATGTTTTCAGCTGGGAGGCGCCTGGGGGTGGGTGTCTGCATAATGGCCAGATTGGACAGGCATGTTTCCTTTAAGCTGAACTGCCCCTAGCCACGACAGACCCCTGAAGTAACCTTTCCGCCAAGGCAGCTTAAGGCTCTTCCTTCAGAAGCTGGCTATCCAAGGCCTTTTCATGCTGATTTGAGGGCCTTTGGTTCAGGATTTGGGCACTTTGGAAGGGTCGTTTTAAATCCTGGGCAGGAGCAGCAACTACTGCAGCCATCATGCAAACATTTTGGTCATGAAGAACCCTGGGATTTGGGTGTAGTTGTCCGGTAATTAAGACCGATTCCCAAACTCTCCACTGCCGCGCTGCACGCTCTTGGAACTGCTGCCATCATGTTGCGCTGCAGCTTGGTCTCAAAACAATACGTGAGGGTCCTGACCAAAATTTTCCGAGATGGGAGCAAAGATTTGGGGGACGCTGCAAAATCACAAGAACCCAAAACGCCATAAACCCTAAACTCTATATAGCAGTTTCCATTTTCTTTTCCACTATCCCTAAATAACCCCCTATATAACCCCAGTATATATATAGATATATATATATATGTGTGTATATGTATATAACCCTATGATACTATAGTGCTACTGTATAGTTTGCCGGGCCCCTGGAACTGCGACTGTGCCTGCTATGCGTGATGCGTGTGCTCAAAAAAATAATCATGGCTTCCATTTTCTTTCCCATCGAATATATTATTACTTGCATATGGTAGGTACCCAAAAAAGGGCTATCCCCAAGCAAGTACCCTTGATTTAGGGAAGAGCCCCCCCGCACTTGCAGTACCCCCCCATATTTGCAGTACTTGCCCTGAAACCTTAAATCTTAGTCCCTAAACCCTGTATAACCCAATATATCCCTACACATCCCTAGATATCCCCTATAAAACCCCTTTAAAAGGTATCACCAGATTTTGTAGCACCTGCCCTGAAACCCCTGTGATCTTGCAGGCAGGCCTTGGACGAGTATGCCAAGGGCAGGCCCGTTGAGGCGCCAACACGGTTTAGAGTTGAGGGAATCAGTTCTGTAAACTCCTCAAAGGGGGATTATCTAGGGGTAGGGTTTAGGGTTTAAGGTCTAAACTCCTTCAAGGGCTTTATATAGAGGATTGTATAGGAGACTACTATAGGGGTTATTAAGAGGCATACTAGGAGTTTAGATTATGGCTCATGAGGAATCTAGGGCCAAAAATATTGGTATTTTCCTAAACCCTAAATTAGGGCCAAAGGATGTCGGGGCAGGGGACGTGATGAGAGTTTAGGTTTTGGGGCTTATATGGTGCTTTCCGTTGAGATTCTTCCTGAAGAATGGCTCCCTCGTCTAAAGAGACTTCTTGCTTAAAGCAAGTGACCGGGGAGTCGCTTTCCCAGCAGAGGCTTCGCAGGCTAGAAGCAAAAAGGGTTCAAAGGTTTATGCTGTGCTTTGGCGACCTTTAGAAAGCATATCCAAGTACGCGGGCCTGTTGAATACTTCCTAAGACCTAGCAGAACAATAAAGTGCTGTTACATCATCGAATGTGACTTGCAATTTGCATGGCACCTCGATGCGTGAGCAGCTGCGGCAAACATTCTCAGACAGAATTCGCAATGTCAAAATGTAAGTCAGTGGGCAAGCTCACCTATCTACTGATAATCTGCATGCACAAGACCAGAATATGGCGTAACATGCCCCAAGCACCTGGCCTAACCATTCATATATACCTGAATCCTGGCCGGCTCTTGCAGGTCTACAGCAAAAGTGGCGGCCGATGGTTCCCAGGTGAGATCGTACAGGCGTTCCCGGCAAATTCAAATAGGGTTTCTGAGCTGTAGGGCTTAGGGTTGAGGGTGTAGGGTCAAGTTTACTTGGCTGCAACTACAATGCCAGTTTACGTTTCATGTTCCACTTCCTTTTCCATTTGATCTTCAATGTTGAGGTAACAAACCCGGAACCCTATATTTCCCCATTTAACTCCTACAGTATAACCCTTATACATAGAAGCCCTATAACCAGCTTTTACCATGATGATTAAGCAGCTTTTTGTTGGGGTAGCTGGGGCCAGTATAATTTGGTCCAGGGGGTTTAGGGTTTTTGGGTTTGATGGTGCCTGTTGGCCATCATTCCCATAGCTGTTGAGTACCCGTGCCATGCCTTTAGAGCTTAGGGTTTTGGTCTATCTTGATCCTGGACCCCTGAACCCTGTCTCAGGCTAGGATTTTACGACCATAATAGGGGTATAAACCCAAGAAATCAAAGCGCACTTACCCTCCTAGGGCTCCTTTTAGAGTGCTCTTTGATTCTGTTTACCCTAGGTCAAAATCCTAACCTGCCCTGTCTTCTGGTGTTTTTGTCATCATTTATTTTTTAAACTGCCCTTGCCTTACCATCTTCCAAGAGCCTTAACCCTAAACCCTTTAACCCTTAAACCTTAAACACCCCTATTAGGGATTCTTAAAGGGGATACTAGGAGTTTAGACTATGGCTCATATGCTATGATCCCGATTAGGGGGACCCATAATTTTGGGAAGCCCTAAACCCGAATCCTTGAACCCCATATACGCCCTATATACCCCCATATAACTCCTTTAAACATTTTAGGAAACCCACTTTGGGAAGCAGGTGTGGAAACCCCAGGTCCCGACATCTCTGGCATCGCTGACCCAAAAGAGTGCCATAACCTCTGCGCATGCCAAAGCGACAACAAAACGAAGATTCCTGGCGTGATGATGAAGACACAGGGTTAGATAAATAATAGGGCTCAAGGATCTGGGGGTTCTCTAGGGACTATGTAGGGTTTAAGGATATTAGGAGTTTGACGATGGAGAATGGAGACCATCCAAGTGCCTCGCAACTCTTCTATCTCTCCCTTCGTCTCCTTGACCTTTTGACATGGTAATGCTTGGTGGTCATCCTCCAGGCTTTTCTCCGCGTCTGGCTGGGGGTCCCTTAGAGGAAATAGACGCAGCCCTTTGGGACGTATAAACATGCTGCAGAGCTCTGTGGAAGGTAGACGGCTAGGACTCAGTGAGCGCTTTCTCAGATGAACTCAGCCTAGCCGTGGGGATTTCAGTAGCCCTTGACCTCGCCTACCGCAAAGTGCTAGCGCCCTTGGTGGGTGGATGTGCCAGACCAATGATGACGTTGTCAAGGTGAGATATTTGGCAACTTGGCTGCAAAAGATGCCTTGTGAGGGCATGGTGCTTATCAAGCCCGCGGGCATGTGAGGGAAAAAGCTCTGCCTGCGTACCAGTTGGAAGCTGGGTGGCACACCCTCGTGCAGAGATGCAAAGAAGCAACCTTGTGGGCTTCTAATTCTGCTGTGGCGAGCCGTGAGGTCGAGTCGACGGACCCAAATGCCGAACGACAGCAAGATGCCTAGCTGCATGCATGTTTGCTATCTGCAATAGGATTGATGGGCTACGGCTGAGAGATTTAAGTATCAAGAGTTATGTGCCTGCTGTAAGGGCATGGGTTTAATCCAGAGTCCAACGCTAAAAGGCGTTCACGCCCTTATGCCCAAGAAGGAGCTTTGCATGTGGGGCTCGCTGTGGCCATTGAACAATGACCTTTATTATGATTACTATTATTCTTATTATTACTATTAGTATTACTATTATTAGTATTATTACTATTACTATTATTATTACTATTTCCATCAGGTGGTGCGAGAAGTTGCTGCTTCGTATCTCGGACTCCCTGCGACCTGCGTACCGACCTGAGTGAGCCAGAAGTTGATCTGCCATGCTCTCCGCTGTGCATGCCAGGATGCATTGTGGATGCAAAGCAAATAGGGAGAGTGCATTGAGTGTTGGGGGGGCGTACCTTCAGGCAGCAGCAGGACTTGGCTCGAATGAGAGGTTCTCATTCACAACTAATCTTGGTGCCGTTGCGCGAAGTTGTATGCAATACTGCAACTATTGCTTTCGCCTTGCCAAAAAAGTCTGCTGCGCTGAGCTAGCTGTCTGCCATACCTGTCACGTTCGATGTCACTGATAGAACCTACCTTGGGTGCGTGCTAGCTTTCCATACTAGGCTTCAGACCCCGGACCTGTCCTGTCCCCCGAGCTTGGACTTGTGGAGGCCAAAGAAGGGAGATTTGCAAGTCGGGAAGGCGGGCTCACCGTGCTTTCAGTATGGCAACCAGAAGCCTTCCACAAGGAAGTTCAACTCAGCCAGTTCGCAATGTCAAAGGGTAAAGGGCCAAGGGTGTGCCATCAATGAAGGTTTTTTAGGCGAAGTGGCCAGCAGCGGGAGGCAAAACCGCTCCACATCTTTTCAAGTAACGGTTCACAAGGTAAAGTTAGCGTTCCAGAGGTACCTGCAACCTCGCCATCCGCTTCGGCAGTGAAGGCATTGATGCTCAAGGTGTCTGCGTCAAGTAAAGCTCAGCAGAAAAGGTCTGGCACGCACCTTGTGTCAGTGACCTGCTTTGTGATGTTCTTTGCGCTGCAATCTCATTTTCCCACTTACCACATGACTCTGTCTTGTTCAGCTAGACGCAGGGCATCGACGTCGATGCTGCCACGCCAAGGCAAGCTGGAAATCAGAAATTCTCATGGTTTGCTTTGGCAGTGACGTCAGCCATCACATGCTGCAGCTGCAGCCTGCTGGTCACCTTTTGGTTACTGTATATGTTGTTGGCAACCCGTAAAGATGAATCCTAAAGGGGGACCCCGTCAAACTCATCTTGCTCCTGCAGCACTGGTAGGCACAATGCCCAAGTGGCGCAGCGAGCGCCCACGCCAACAAATGCCGCAAGCAAGAAAGAGGCGCCTTGCTGCAGGGAACGTGTCTAAGCACGGAAAGGCGAACGCCTATCCCAAAATCTAGCATGAAGCTTTACACCTGCTTGCCAACTTCTTGCAGTAGCAGCATCTTTGGCGTTGACTCATAGCGAGCTCTCTCAGCGCCATGACAAAGGTTCAAGAAGAACCTCGCAATGTCATTCTGAACGCTGAGGACCTGAAAGTCGGGAAGGCTCGTGGACCAAAAGCCACTAGCATGGGGTGTACGAACAACCATTGTAGCATACACTTGCTTGCACAATGTGGCATATTGTAGTGACACGCACAATGGCACCCACCAGGCTAGCAGACAGATTGCTGTTTGTTTGAGATTCCCGTCTACCCTAGAATACAGTTCCTTATTCCACACTATAAGATGCTTGACGAAAAGCCCTCGTGCTCCCTTCAAGATCCATAAGGAAACCGCGCATCCCTTCTTTTGAGCCCTAAACCCTACAAAACCCCAATATGCTATAGTAGCTTCCATTTTCTTTTCCATTATCCCTAGATAACCACAATATATACCCTATAACCCCTATATAGTCCCCATATAACCCCCCCATAATCCCCTGTAGTTTCCATTTTTCCATTATCCCTATATAACCGCCAACGAGAGTGGTGACAAGACCTGAAGGTTCTTGGCTCCGGCGGCTTCGGGGCCGTCTACCGTGGCACCTACTGCGGCCAAGAGGCCCTTTAGGGTTTAGGGTTTAGGATTTCAGTACCCCTCAGGGTTATAATAGGGTTATATTGGGGTTATTTTGGGTAATGGAAAAGAAATTGGAAACTACTATTTGGGGTTTGGGGTTTATAGTCCCCCTTAAGTGGATAGAATATGGGGTTTCTGGAGAACTTATCACAACATACCCACAGCCATGCTCTATAGGGGGACTATACTCAGAAGTGTCACTAGTTACTCAGTATTGGTACCATTGCTATCCGGGTTTTTCATCTAAAGACCTCCGCCGACCTCACCTTAAATGGTGGTTTGTGTAGGAGACAGCTCCCACTCAGGTTCTAGTAGCACCAGCGGGACCGAAGCTGTGAATGCAGGTGGCCATCAAGAAGCTGCACCTCATTGATGGTCAGGCCATAAGCAGACGCACAGTACTGGCAATCCTGATGATGAAGGATGTGGGAGTTTCTCAAGAAGGGGGCCCGTAGCGAACCTAGGGATATGTAGGCATTGAAGGTTTATTGTGGGGATCCTTATTAGGGATTGCTCAGGGACTAGCGCGAGAAACAACCGTGTATGGACTTTGGACTTGATGAGGCAGAAAAAACTGCTGAACATGGGTTGCACCGCCTTCCCTGAGAACTTTAACAGGTGTCTCCGGAGCAGAAGATGGAGTTTCAAAAGGAGGCGCAAGCCTCAGGCGTCAGGCCAAACTTTCCCAGTCGATGTTGTAGTGACACCGCTCACCCACCTCTGTCCCTTGGGTGCTAACAGTCGTCATGTACACCCTTAGTTTCTTGGTACCCATGAAGACCAAGGATTTGCACGCGCGCTCCAAGAACTATAATCTACCCCCGCCGTTTGTTATTTTTAATTATGGGGGGGAAAATTCAAATGGAAGGATGTTGCCAGTCCTCCAGTGCAACTGGGTGGGGTACTCAAACTACCGGAGCACGTTTTTGTCCCTTAGGGCTTGTTGTTTCTGAAATCATTAGAAGAATCCCAAGCATGTTATGAGCACTTTGAGTGTGCCGAGGTCATGAACCTCGCCAGACTGCGACACCCACGTTTGGTGAGCTTCATCGGCCCTGTTCCAAGCAGCATGACTCCAGGGTTTAGCAGTGAAGCCACTTGGTTGCTGAGAGTGCACTAGCAGCTGCTGCTGCTGCTGCTGCTGCTGCTGCTGTTGTTGTTGTTGTTACACTTGTTGCGATTTCGGATGTCTGACAGAAGTCGTCCAAAGTAGGACTTGCTTCTTCCTCCGAGTTGCAGACATGCGCATGCCGCTTTTGAAGCACACCTTCCCTCCCGCGCTGCTGAGGTGCAGCCCTTGCTGCGCCATCGCTAATGATTGCTGCCTGGCTGCAGTGCTAGGACGGCCTGGGGAGTGAATTTTTGCGGTGTGCCCTTATTTATGCAGCAGTTAAGTCAACAGCCGCGCAAATGCTGTCTGGTGTGGCGGATGCTGAGCTTGCCCACCTTTCACACAGGCTAGCATCATACCTACGCAGTTGGTCAGCACTGACGTAGGGGCCGACCAGGTTACCGAATTCATGCCCAACGGGTTCGAATCTCAGCTCGATTTTCCCAGATGACCCGGCCTCGCATTTTGAAGTGTCACGAGGGATCGAGTGCCATGGATGCCACCAGACTGGACTATTGTTGTGCTTCACACTTTGTTGTGTTGATTCGTGAGAAGCTCGATAGATGTCACCCTGGCATCTCAATGATAAGCTCAGGTCGTTGTACGAAGCACTGCATCAACGCAAGTTCGGCCCTTGGTTTCAAACTCGCGCAAGTACAGGGATTGTCTCTGAAGTCCTGTGAGTAATTGCGCTACTTGCTTCTTTCAATCGTGCGCCTTTCTAACGTTCAAGTCCTTGTACTTCAGCAGGTGAAGCATCAGGTAATCCTGAACAAGTGTTAGGTTTCCAAAGCTTTGGTTTTGCGATGCTCACCAAAGGTGGAAATGCGTTGCTGTAAGGTTGGCCCTGGAGCAGATCAAGCGGTTCAAAATCGCGACGCAGGCAGGAACCATGCAGAAAGTGAAAATGTCCACTTCTTCGATAACCACATAAACCCTTCATGATCCCCATAGACGCCTGGAACCCCTGAGAGTGCCCTGTTTGATGTTTACTTCGGACTAATGGTTCAAATGACCTTGCAAGCAGGTTGAGGTGAAGGCATTTAGTATATATTGTTCTATTCTACTTCGTGATATATATCTATATATATATATATCTTCTATGTCCAGCAGCTCGGAGCCAGAACTCCTGCTCTTAAGCTAGGCCGGTGCTAGACCGAATGCATGGAGTAACACTTTGGGAGAGGTTCGAAGCATCTCCTGTCACTCCTGCCAGTACAAATAAGATACAACACAGAATATGGACCCTAATACTGACCCTAAAATGTCATAACCCTTATTATAGTATAAGAAAATGATGCAATATACTTACTACCCTACCGGGTTTAGGGTCCAGGGCTAAGGGCTTCAGACCCTAAATTGGCTTGAACACCGGACGACTCTGCAAAGCTGTTTTGGCAGGTATCTGAGGGTGCCACTTGGTGGCATTTTTGAGCATCCTTCGTAGCCAAACAGGCCATGTAGGCATATGCTGCATATGCTGCATGCGCTGCCGCATCCTGATGTCGGTGTCCTGACATCCCGGACCCAGTCGTTCTGCAGGCCACAGAATGCATTGCGTGCTGAATACGTGGGAGTGGCAGTTTAGCACATACCGCTTCGGCATTGCAAGATGCTGCAGCAAAGCGGACTTTCTGAACTTTGCCATTTTGCACTGCCAATGGTACATTTGGCAATGTAGAGACGGAAGCGAGTGTACCAAGCGAGTACATCAACACAAGGACCCTGGCTGACCTGAGCCCACATTATGCACAACACAGCCTCAGGAAAAGCTGAAGAAGGTTTTGTCTTTTCATATCTTGCTCAGGTGAGCTTCCTCCACAGCAAGACGCCCCCTTTCGTGCACCGTGATTTGAAGAGCATGAATGTGGCTGCCCTAATTCTTGGACCGTAGCTCTGGCAGTTGCAAGAAGATGCGACAAGCTGAGTCTTTGATTCGCAGTGATTTTTCGTTTACTGATTACCCAGGTTGTAATGGATTTCGAGCTCAACGCCAAGCTCTGCGATTTCGGCTTGACTCAGGCCTTGAGCTTCTTCGGTCAACATGCTCAATATGTCAGCACGGTGCAACAAGATGTGAGATCATTGGCTAGTCTTGGATGGATTTTCTGGTTAATAGCTTGCGTGTGACTCAGTCCATGGAGAAGACTCACATAAGCGGCGGGCTCAGTGCTTCTAGTGTAGGTCGATGTAGGAGAAGCAGGCATGTGCCTCTGGAAGGTAGCCTTTAAACTCGAACATGCAAAAAAGCCTGGCACATGCCCTGCAAAACACGGATTGCACTAGACAAGCACCCAATCTGCCAGTCGTCTAACAGCCTGAACCTGGCCATCCACGAGGATGTCCACTTGAGCATTCAAGTGTAGCCATCACATTCAGCCCTAAGTTCTCGCAGGTTTGCAGGTTCAGACGTTGCCTCTCGTTACAGGTTTGACTGGACTTGCATTCTCGCGCTGCGAGGACTTGTGTAGGGATTGTTGGACAAGCTTACACAAATGACAGTCCGGTCCCTGCGCCATTTTTGCTTTAGGGCTGGCTTGTGGCTATTGCTCAGCACCGGTTCGATGAGGTCGGAGGGACAACGAAGGTGGATCACCACGGCCCGGCGCCTGGGTTTCACACACCGCCAAACATGAGGGTTTGCCAAAATGACACTGTCCCGGTCCTTGGTCGCATCGGTTTCTTGTCAATCTCGGCAATCACTTGGGAAGAAGCTTACAGGGAGGGTCGCATCAATTGTTGGTAATGGATAGCAGTACTCATCATTTGCCATTCAAAGCTGAAGCATTCAGAGTTGGTAAGGAAAGATTGTTGAAACCGAACATGTACTTTGCTCTACTGTGGCTCAAGAAAATAGTGCGTTTGCACGTTGTTGTGTTTTGGGGTTCGCTGCTGCATAACCTTAGGTTATCAGCCGTAGCGAACTTCCTTTTC
>CAJNIZ010005282.1:0-18360 GCA_905231905.1 Symbiodinium pilosum
TGCCCAAACACCAAGTATCCCTGCAATGCCCAACCACCAAGTACCCCTACAGTGCCCAACCACCAAGTATTTCTGCAGTGTCTGGCTGCAAACTATCCCTGCAGTGCCCAACCACCAAGTGTCCATGCACTGCCCAGCCGCAGAACATTGTTGCAGTGACCAATAGCAACCGCAGAGTATTCTTGCAGCGCCCAACAGCAGAGTATCCCTGCAGTGCTCGACCCCGCCATATTTCTGCACTGCCCATGGCAACGTATCCCTGCAGGGCCCAAACCCACAGTATCTTTGCTGTGCTCAGTGGCAAAGTCTCCTTGTGGTGCCCATTCCTTGCAATGCCGAACCCCACAGATGCTAACTTTTGCTGACTTCGCCAATTACCACGCCCGACTGCTATGCGCGCAAACGGCGGTGGGCGGGCGGCCAAAAAAATGCACGCACAATTGAAGCAACTTTCCGTGTCATTGTCACACCACACTCTGTAATGTTCTCGCCCCCAATCCTCCCGGAAACAGTACATTTCTTGTGCAATAACGGCTTCAGGGTGGGGATGCTCGAAGGAAATAATCTGTTTAGGATTTAGGGGGCAGAGTTTACAGAGCAGGGTCGAGGAGGGCAAGCATTCAAGTTGCAACCAGTTTCCCGTAGTCTTAGCTGGCTACTGAGGATGACGCTAGCGTTCCCCTCTTTAGGAGTAGGTTGAAGGTTGTAGGATTGTTGTTCGAGGGATTGCAGGTTGTGGTTGAAGGTTGTTCTGTGGATGGAGGTATTTCTGTATCACCCGCATTGGTCACCCGCATTGGTGCTGCAGTCGTGACACCAGCATCCAACCATTGAGTGTGCTGGTCCCCATCAGCAATGCACCAGTAAAACAGACCAACAAAGTACCAAAAGTATGCATGTTAGGTAGACTTGTGATATTCGAGTCTCGTCAGCAGCTGTGCACGTGTAACCCGACTTTATCACCCAGCCGTCCAGCCTAGCTGTACCCGCACATGCCCAAATCAATGTTCCAGAGGTGCTGAGCGAAGGGCCCAAGGCGCAACACCCAAAATTTGTCTTCTATGCGGAAGTTTCAGCGAGGCAAGGGCATAGTTTGACTTCTCATATTTTTGGCTATGCCTGCGGGCACACCCGCGTTTTCGAAAACTACCTTGGCAAAGGGGGCTGAGTTCGAGATATTGCGCCGCTTGGACTTCCGTGTCGCCAACACAACATCATGGTGTTTTTCTCAAGCTTCCAGAAGTAGGAGTCGGATGAAAAAGATCCCAACAATTCAGGACGTCTTCGGGCTGCCCAAGATTGAGAATCTTTCTCAACCCTAATTTTTGGACATCCCCGAACCATCCTAATTGGAGGTTTTACGGCTCGGTTGAAGAAACCATAGAAGACCGACGGCCCCAAGAGCCCAAACCCGCACCACCCACCGTGCCCGAGGACTCCTGCTCCTTGGCATGTTGGAAGCGGCTGGATTTGGAAGGGCTTAGGATTTGGGATGGAGTGATTGGACGTGGAGTGTCATGCTCAGGATTCGAGTCTAGAATTTAAGGTGTTTGTGCCCTGCGTAATTAACCAACATGATGCCAACAGAATATTACACAGAGCAGAGTGATCTGTGGTCAGCGGTCTGGATTCACAGCTTGTGGTGTGGTTGATGTGCAGACACTTTACTATAAGACCTCCATGCTCCCATAGTGTCTTCCGACCCTGCAGCCGTGCTTTGCTTTAAGACCCGACAAGTGCCCAGGAGTTCGACGACCACCCTAGCATGTTTTGGGGTACATGCCTGACACCCGTATGTGCAGGGGTGAAGCATGGCGCTCCGATTCAGAGTTTCAGGTTGTAAGTTGTTTCAGAAGTGTTTTGTGATAATATACCTTGTCCCAGCTAAGAATTTATGAAAGCATAGGAAAGTTTTGCGCTTTCATAGTGGCCTGTGTTCTATTTCTGGCCTACGCAGTGGACCTACGACGTTACCCCAGAAGCTCTAAGCTTCATCATGGGAAAGCTCAAGGCAAATTAAACCCCAGACAGACCTCATTCCTCAACCCAGACCCTGACCTCGTAAACCACCCCTAAACCAAATCCCCCCCAAGCCCCTGAACCTAAACCGTGTCAGTCCCAAGTACTTGAGCCCAGGACCGCGAGGGGGACCGGCATGGTCCGGCAATGGCAAGGCGGGATCAGCTCGGGATGGTTCAGTCAGCAGCCATTGAGGAGTGCCCCTTAGATGTACAACTAAACTACCATCCCAGACCCCCTAAGGGATCCAAAAAATGGAGCCCTATCAATATGAACCCATTACTACATTGGGGAAACTAGGGGATTGTTAAGGGGTTCCATTTTTTGGATCCTTTAAGGGGTTTGGGATAGTCCTTGTCCTAGGACCCTCCAAAAACAGGGACGACATCGTTTTTGGAGTGCCAAAGTCGCTGGGGAAGCCTGTGCGAGGACACCGCATCCGCCCTGCGTTTCCTCACCATAGACTAGAATTATCGCAACTCGAACTGCGCATTTCTGAAAATTTCAGCTATGCCATAGACCGCCGCCAAATCCTTCCAGCTGTTGTAAGGACCCCAAATTTCAGTCTTTGTATAGCTTGTTTCTTCGTTTGTGAACATGTGGAGGTGATTCAGAGAAGTCATTCATGTGTGTCATAATGCGTTCAAGCACAGTGTAGAATGGTCTGATGTGTTATTTTGCTATCCTATCCTGATATAACTGAATAATACTGAATACAACGTCATCGTATTTGGTATATAATGTGTATACACACATACGTCTATATGACTCGATATGTAAAGATTTACCTACGGTTTTAGAAGCCTCAGCTAATCCGAGCTCCCACCTACTTGCATCAGGTCTCGGGGAGCAAGCCTGCCACCCCGAGCTGCAGGCACCGAACGTTGAAGTCTCAGGGTGTACAAGGGTTTATGGCTTTGGGGGTTTAGGGGTTTAGGGCTCAGGGTTTGGAGCGTGAGGCTGGGGGGGTGAGTGGGGTTTGGGCCTAGGATTTAGGGTTTAGGGCTTTGGGTGTGGCGTCTAGGGTATGGGCGGTCAGTGGAAAGAAAAACCCCGTTATCATTGCGGCTATAACCCGATGATAGCAATATTTCGGAACTTAGAGGAGATGTAATTGCGTCACCATGGGGTCAGCCTATAGTTTTAACATCAGTACAGTTAGCGGTAGGTTACAGTTATCGGTAGGTCACAGTTATGATTGCCCTGAACCTTCAAGCAGGACGCCTCACGGATAGCTTGGACTTCCACAGGGATCGGCTACTAAACCCCAGACCCTCAACTCCAAAAACCTAAACTGCGTAGCATTGCACCTACACCGTCAGGCGCTCTTCTGCAGACTTAATGCTTCCGGTCTTAACCTTGGGATTAGGGTTTAGGGGCTTAGGGTTCAGGGTTTAGGGGAACCTAGCCCCAAGTTGTATTGCTCTTCAATCTCATATTCTGTCCGTGACAAATAACACTAAGAACACGAGCGTTTCATAGCCTACCTCCGTAGCTTTCGTTTAGCGCGCCTGATGTAGTAGACGAGCTGACGAGCTGGCAATCTTGTTCAAGCCTTCCGGCTTGAAGGGAAAACTGGCGCTATCGCAACCCGGCCATTGAAAGCTCCACAACATTTTCTGGTTGGCCTCCATTACGTTTTCCATTTGCTCTTCCGTTCCCTACCAAGAACCAGCAAGTTTAGGGCCAAGCGCAAAAAAATCAAGTCCAGCTTCTTGTGCTTGAGGGTGTCTCAAAGGTAGGTCTCTTTGTCTTTGGGCCTGATAATCAGGATCCCATTGTTGGTAAGGATATGAGCGTTTCCCAAACAAAATGCGGACCCTCTTATCTACCCCAAATTGCTAGAATCCTCGTTTTTGGTACTCCCAAAAAAGTCATGATTAATTTTTGGAAGCCTGCATGTGTAGGAAGCCTCATCCAGAACCCTAGCCAACGTTGTAGACCCTTGGCCTTACGTCTGCCTAGCAGGGAATGAAGGACTGCAAGGTAAATGGAAATTGCTAGTATGTTGGGGGACGAGCCCTAAGCCCTAAACCCCAAACCTTGCTTACTTGCGAACCAGAAGTATGTAGCTCTCAAGCTGCAAGGGTTTAGGGTTTGGGGTCCCAAACCCTATACCCCAAACCATGTCTACAAGGACTGCATAGGGCGGCTGCCAGAAATTCACGTTGTAACTATCCGCTTCAGGTTTGGTGTTGGAGCGTAGAGTTTGGGGGTTTTGGACTTGTGCTTTTTGACGTTTACAACTGTGGAGTTTTGAGCATCGGAGTGGGGTTTACGGCGTGAAGGGTCTAGGAGCATGGGCCCTAAACCCTCAACTTGGCATGCTAGCTTCGTACGGCTCTCAGGGAGCCCTGAAGAAGCCAGGTAAAGCTCGACGCATGGCGCCGGCGGTGCCAGATACTCTGCGTCTTGCCTGAAGATTGCTGGATAAGGGTTTTGGGTTCGGGGTTTAGGATTTTGGGATTAGGGTTTAGCATGTTGTTAGTGGTGATATAGTGGGGGTAGATGGACTTTCTAAGGATTAAATGCCAGTCTTGCAAGCGTTGCTGACCATACTTGCTGGACACACCCAAACGGACCCCCCCTGACACAGCTCTGAAAAGTCATGTTGACAACAAAACTCCCGCACATTCTCTGCCTTCCTTTCCTGCCAAGCATGCCTGCAAAGGAAGGGGTTCTACTGTAGGGGCCTAAATAATATCCAATATTATGGTTCCATATTCCTTGTATAATTATAGTCCTCAAATGGACTTCAAATGATATTGGTAGTTATTCAGGCCCCTGTTCCAGGCGGTTCTGGGGATATCTATAGGCATCTCTGGGGCTTAGGGTTGAGGGTCCAAGTAGTCGACAATCGTATTTTAGTCCGGTTTCTGTTCCGGTCTTATGTGAGTCTATCTATGGTCCCCTGGGACTATTGGTGGGTGTCTATGTTTGCTGTCCAGCTGGGTGACCGTAACTTGAAAGCCTTCCATAGAAGCTTCCACAGAACCTGCACGAGAAGAGCCAACACCAACATCCTAAGTACCCCAGTGTTGGCTACAGGGACCCTCAACTCCAAACCTCAAATGTTCCCACTTATCTCTAGAAGCTCTTTAAAATGACCGTTATTGGGCACATGGACCATGAAGTTAAACCATCATCTCAAACAAAAGGGTCAGAAGACACGGCCTTGCGCTGTGCCAACTTCCGGGAAGAGGAACATAGCTCAAACAAGCATGGTATGCTTCTATCGGTTTCAGCTTTCTCGTCGTTAACACTGATGGTCGCAGCGTTCCCACTATTAGTACCATAATCATGACTGATTTAAGTTATCCTTTTTATTGCGTCCTTTAGAGCAATATTTCTAGTAAAATCTGATGCCTTAATGATTGCAAGGCCGTTGCTTGGACCATCGTCCAAGGGCTACGCAGACCGTGCCTCAGAGTGCGCCTGCATCAAGCCTCAGCTAAGCCAGGGCAAAGAGCAAGCTAGGTTTTTTTTGGTCTTTGTTCGTTCTTATTCCCGTACCTAGCCCAAACCCTAGAAACCACTACATCTATCCCCAGTTGCTCTTTCATGTTCCTTTCTGTTCCATGTCATTGTCCAGGATTGTAATTGTAACATGAACTACCTAATCCGCGCTATCACCTTCGGCGCTACAGCTTTTAGTGGCAGAGATTGGTGGGCAGGCGCCGGGTGGGTTTGAAGGGCTCCGTTGGTCGATCGTGCTGCAGTGAGAACCAAGGAGAATCAAACAGAAAGAACATGGAAACTGAAACGGACATTGCAATTTTATTTAGTTGTGGTTATAACGTTTCGGGAGGTGCATCGATCATGGAATCTGGGCACATTCGCGCCAGCAAATCAGGTTGTCAAGTCTCATCTCGCAAGCATTTTTTGGCAACCTTTGTTCGACATCAAAAGAATTTTCATAGGGGCCGTAAACTTGCATCGTAGACGGCCGAGACACTACAATGACACGCTCAGGCACAACGAGATCTGGGCCTCTCGGACGAACTTGAAGCTCTACTTGGGGGAAGTATGGGTAGTTGAAATTGGGTATTCTCGTATACTCATTTACCATCGAGTCTTGTCGGGCTCGGGAGTTAAGTCCGCAAAAAGCAACGCTAACCTGGTCACCCGTAGCCCTATGCTCTTGATTGCTGATTCCTGGAGTGTAGAAGATTGAAACAGTATCTCCGTGGAACCTGTATATACTTAGAATAGGAATTAGATCCAAACCCAGTCCTGATTGCTCAGGTCGCTACATTACGCACTGAGTGCAGAATCCTGTAGACGCTATAGGCCAAAAAGCCTCAACTCGACAGTCACCCGCAAAGCTCGGCTGCAGCTTCTGAAGAGGAGTACACGTCTAGGAGTCAGTATTCAGGCGTTTGTGGGGGGCTAAGAAAGTTGTTTCTCCAGAAAGATGAAAAGCTTGGCATGAGTAAGTGTTTGTAGCGCGTTCTCTGTGTTCATTTTCGGGCGGCGCCACCAACTTGAGTCTCACCATACACATGGATTTGGCAGGCGATGTAGTCAAGTAGTCCAAAGCTCTTCATGAGATCTGAAGTGGTTCTTCAAGCTGGTGCCCAAAGAGGATCCCGTTAGCCGATGTTTGGCGCAGTGTTCTAAGAATTCTAAGGTCCAGATGCAGGGATGTGAAGCACTTGCGGAGTTTTCTGTTGGAAGGTGGGTAGGTAGCCTTAACTTTGGGAAGTCATGGCGCAGTAAGAATGTTAGAAGGGGGAAAGACGCAACATGGCACCAAACACTATGCCACAATCCCTTATCTTACTGGCGGCTAGTAGGGAATGAGGGAGTTTAATCCCGATAGAATCCCTATATAGTCTCCATATGATATATTCGCTTGTTCCCTGCTAACCCCCAGTAAGCTTATGCAGCTGTTCTCAGCGGCAGAAACCTGGGCATTGCCTTAACAACATGTTGCTTAGGTGTTGCTGCCCTTCCAGACGAGGGCAGCGTGCCCCCAGGAGATATCGTGTTTAGGTTTAGGGTTTAGGGTGGAGGCCTGGGCCCTAAAGCCTAAACCTCAGGATTCAGGGGTTGGGGCTTCAGGATTTATTTTTTCAAGCTGCAGACTCGCAGAGGCTTCCGGGTGTACGGGTCGGCTGCTGTTAGATGGGTTTAGGGTTTTAGGGTTTTGGGTTTTATTGCTTAGGGCCGTTTATTGTTTGAAGGTGTTAGGGTCTGGGATTTAAGGTTATCCATGCGGTTCCGCACCTCAGGTGTTGAGATATGAAACTTTGTGAGATTATATTGTAGAAGCCCTGAATGATTACTAACGTGGCGGTGCTAGATTCCTTGTACATATAGGGTACGTAGAGTACCTCATATAGACTTCAACATAACTTTGATACTTGTTTTAGGCCCCTTATCGTCTGATAGGTAGCTGTGAACGTATGGCCCCTTAAATCCTAAAATCTCATTCCAAAACCCTAAACCCTAAACCATTTGTAGGACCCAAGACAGGAACTTTTCCATGCCACACAGGAGAGGCTTCCCAGACCCGGTTTAGAGTTTAGGAGTTTAGGGGCATCGAAAAATGGATTCCCAGCAAGCTGAGCCCATTACTAGATTGGGGAAGTTGGGGGGAGAATTTGGAGGTTCCGCTTTGTGGATCCTTGAAGGGATCTGGGTTTGTCTTGCGATTCTAAGGCTGGGCTCGATTCTGCTGGATTCCAAAGGGTCCCAAAGCTAAACTCCACAGGCTTGCTATTACCCTAAACCCTAAGCCCTAAACTCATTAAGGAGATTGACTATGTGACTCTAATCAAGAAACCCAAGAATTGATTATACATCGAAAGGAGCTATGGTCTAAACTCCTTAAAGGGGGGTTATACAAGGGGATTACATTGGGAAGTATTATTGGGGTTATCAAGGGGGATACTAGGAGTTTAGACTATAGCTCAAAATCATGACACCTTGGCTTGAGTTCCCTAACAGTAATCCAGCCTCAGATTTCACCACGCCAGCAAAGCCTAATGACGAATCCACCGAATCCACCGAATCCAGCCTAGTAAGCGCGGACCATGCAAATCTTTAGGGTAAAGGGCTGATGGCCTGACAAGCCTTACATGGAACCTACGGAACCTTGCTTTCACTGGATATACATACATATATATATATATGCTGGATGAATGTCAGGGATCCTTTGTATTTGTTGGGGTATGGCATTGCCAATTCAAAAGGAAAAAGGATCCTTTGTGGCTAGCTATATACATATATATATATATATGTACACCACAAAGTTAGAGGACGTAGCTGACATCACCCTGAGTAGGGTTTAGCCTGTCTTTTTTGCTATCTACTCATGGTGTCCGCAACTATGGAAAGCCTACTCCGGCAGAGGACGCCCGCCATTGGCCCCAAGCGCGAAGCCCGTGCCAAAGGCGCTAAAAGAGGGTTCGCAACATGTTGCATTCTATTTGGGGGGGCTCGCAAAGAAAGAGGGGTTCTTATTCTCAACTCTTGGCACCCCTCTTTGAGGTCGCCACAACCTAAGTGGAATCTCGTGGTAGACTAAGTACGGCTACCAGAATTTCGATGAAGGAGTCAGTCTTAAAGCAGTTCCGCTTCTAGCTTGGGCTCAGGGTCCTACAAATTCGGGGCTCAGGGTTTAGGGTTTAACATTTTTCCATTTTTCGGTTTAAGGGTTTAAGGGTTGCTCGTTGCTTGGGCGCAGGGCAAGGGACTTGGGAGTTGGTGAGGGTTTAGGGTTTAGGGTTTAGGGTTTAGGGATTAGGGTTTAGGGTTTAGGGTTTCTATTCTCTTTCCAGCTTTCTTTTCGACCCCTAAATAAACAACCCACTATAGGCTACATACCCCTAGAGTCTATTGCTTGATGGCAGCTGCCTAGGCTTGAAAGATCCAAGCCGGAACCCAGTACATGTATGGGTTGTGGTTTATAGCGGTTATATAGACTAGGTATACCAGGAATACTTTTTGCCTCTTTTTATCTTGGGGTCTCCTTATTAAAGCTGAACATTAGGAAAAGGGTGCCCTTGTCATTATGGGGCTATTGGGGAACCTCGTTAGAGCAGTATAAGGAAATATACATCAACAGCACGTCGAACTTCAGAGTCATCAGAACCCAGCTATAGTTGCGCCTAGAACCCGGTTGTAAGCCCCCTTAGTCCCCGATTTTACCTGGGTTATCATACTTGGTTTGTAATTAATTGCCCTGAACTTCCAGGCAGGGTACAACCTCACAGAGTATGATTCCCATGAGCTGGAGCCCAGAACGATTTGGAACCCTGTGTATGCTATCGTGTTATGTGTAGGGTGGTGCGCATCCACATGCACGCCACACACATGCACACATACGCGTGTGCATACATACATCCACATAGTTTTTGCTGGCATGCATCCGTGTACGCTTTTGTGCGTGACATGTTGGCAAGAATGTAGCAGCCGGTCTTCATTTGATATATGCAGCCTAACCCCTAAACTCTAAACCTTTTTTTGCTGTCAGCCAACCTCGTGGCAGGGGCGCGCTGCAGGCGGGGAGAAAGCGGCAGGCAACAGCACCACGGCATTTGGGCTTGCGATGCACTGGTGGGGTTTGCAGTAGGCCAAGTCTGTTTGGGGTTCTTTGGTTCCTCATAAAACTACGTTATACAGCAAAACGGCCCTCTGTTTATTCCTAGGCTCATGGATTCCCCAAACAGGCCCTAGAAGCATACGAAGCGGGCGACACGGCGTTGTTTGGGCGAGCGTCAGGTTTCGTTCTGCGCTGCCCAAGGAACCCTTTGAACAAAAGCTACCTAACAAGATCTTTGGGCCTTTGTCTCATCCCCTTTAAGAAGCCCCTGAAGTAATTAGTTCTCTCGAAGGAGACATAAGCAAGTCACAAGTGAGATCGCATTTGAGTGTCCTCTTAAAGTTGCTGGCGGGGTGTGCCGTGTGGTGCACATGGGCAGCAGAGGCAAGCAAGCGGCTGCATCACGCGCAGCGCGCGCTCCTGCTCAGCAACCTCCAGTGCCACCAAGCTCATCCTAGCCTGTTGATGCTGGAACTGTTATGAGTTGCTTCGGGTTCTACATTCAGGTCGATCGACTGCTGTTTCAAGCTAGGCGATGACATGTTCAATGAATTTCTGGCTTTGAATCCTTCTAGCTACAAAAGTCAGAAGTCTGAACCGGTTTTGAGATTTCTTATCTCCCCACGCAGCAGACTGATAACATGCAACTTAACTTAACCTTGCGCAGCAGCTGCAGTCGAAATAATTATTGCAAGATCCCTTCCGTATCTAGACATTAGTCGGACCCAAGTGATGAGCCTCCACAAGCCATTAACGACCCCTATACTTCTTCCATAGAACTTCCACATCAGGGGTTCCTTGATGGAACACGACTCAGAATGATGATTCATGTTCCGTATTGTAACAAAGACCAAAAAACATATCCAACAATCACGTAGATCAGGCCCTAACCCCTGGCTAAGAATTCTGCATGGTCTTAAAACACCAAAATACCATCATAATTCCCCAGGTATGAGTTACTCAGGGCCATGCAGCATTTATAGTCGCAACCCTGAACCTTGAATCCCAAACCTATATAACTGCTCTACCCCACTTGGCAAGGATTAGGGTTATTAATGCTAACAGTAGGAGAGCTTAGGGGCCCTAAGCCTTTAAGCCCTAAACCATGAATCCTAAACCCGAATCCTAAGCCTTGAACCCTAAGCCCTAAAACCTAAGCTCTAAATCCTAAACCCTATAAGCCTAAAAGCCTAAGCCCTAAATCCCAAGCCTTATAAGCCTAAAACCCTAAGCCCTAAACCTAAGCCCACAATAGGAGAGCCCAAGGCCTTCCAAAGAGAGGCCTTTGGCTGGCAAGCTGCCAGCCAGTGGGCGACAGCCGGTAGAGTCTGCAGAGGCCTCATCATGTAGGGTTTAGGGTTTAGGGCTTGGGGTTTAGGGTTTAGGGTTCAAGGCTTAGGATTCGGGTTTAGGGTGTGGGGTTTAAGGTGCAATTATGGTGTAGGGTTTGGGGGTTGGGTTGTGCAGGGCTTTGGGGTTGGGTTCAAGGTTGGGGGGATCCCTTTTTGGGATGTTTCGCCTATTCTTTGCTGACCTGTGGCTGATATTGAATAGAGTTTGGGCTTGGCTGGGTTTAGGCACGTGGGGTTTTTGGAAATTGGGGTCCGAACCGCAACCTCAATGCACATACCCTGACCCTTAGAAACCGGACCATGGCACATAACTGGTTAAGTAGAGTCCTAGTACCCAAAGAAGCGCAACATTGCTTGCCCAGGGGAACCTAGCAACTGCGGGACCAAGCACTGTCTGTGCAGCCGACCCGATCGGACCTCCGCTGGCAGCTGTTTTTACCAGCGCATTCTCTCCATTTTACCCTAAACCCTAAACCCTTGGTTGACCAGGGCTGCTACACTTGCTGCGATTTGGACCACTGCCAGTGCTGTAACTGCTGCACCTGCAATGGGCAGATCCCCAGTCCCATTTACTCTAAATGCTGTAGACGTTGCATTCTATCAACCCTAAAACCCACAAACCCTAAATCCTATAAGCCTTAGGGTTTAGGGTTTAGGGCTAAATCCTGCAAAGTCTAAACCCTGAATCCTATAAACCCTAAGCAGTCCTCCTCTACCTGCCGGAAGCCAAAGAGAGGCGAGTCGGCCTCCAAGGCAGCAAGAGCAGCTTTGTCCGCATTTAACCCAGTTGTATAGGGTATATATTGGGGGTTTATAGGGATTATATTGGGGTTATATAGGGATAATGGAAAAGAAAATGGAAACTACTGTTTAGGGTTTGGGGGTTAATGTAGACCCCTGATTAATAACCCCCCTTCCCCTTAATGGGGATTGTAACAGGGATCCTAATATTAAGGCCCTAAAAGGAGGGGGTTTATTAATCATGGGTCTACATTATCCAAAGGCTAGCCTCTGTTCTATAGCGGGTCCCCTCTGGAGGTGTAGGGGTTTAGGGTTTAGGGGTTTAGGGGTTTAGGGGCTTTCGGTTTAGGGTTTTAATCCTTGGTTCTCATGTCGATTGAACACCTTCCAGCTCCCGGTGTTGCATGTGCCCAGAGACTAGGATTTGTGGGTCGCTCTGTGGAACGAACCGGGGAGCTGACTGAAAGAGGGAAGCGGTAGGGAAGCTTAAGCTTTCAGACTTGCTTACAGACCTGCTTACTGGGGTTATTAGGGAATACGGAATATATTACATAGGCTTTATATAGGGATTATACTCCCTTATTCTCTACTAAGCACTAGCAAGTTTGAAGCTTTGGACAGCGAGGCTTAAGACAGGACGGTTGTGGATCGTAGATCTTATGGTTCAGGGGTTACAAGCTTGTAGCTCTTGGCGCAAACACCTGGGCTGTGAGGGCCCGCCATTATCAGGGTGATGGAGCTCCTTAATCGGGTTTAGAGGCTTGCGGGTGTAGGCTGTGGGGATAAAAGCAAGGGGTACGAACAATTTTTTTCACTCTTGGAGATCTGCTGGAGCAGATTCTCTAACTACCGTTGCAGCAGTGAAAGCAGCGCATCTAAACATCTTAGTTTTCTGTAGAATGGGCTAGATTGCTAGATCCATCATGTGGAATGGTTTCATACGAGACTCTCACAATTACGCCATTCTGTCTCAGGCTGTGGGGTTCGTTGCCAGGACAGTCTTGGAGCAGATCTCCGCACCCTCACACGACCCGGGATGCCCCCCTTGGGATAGCCCTAACTCCATGCAGATTAGAATGAAGCCGTAGTAGTTCTTCTTAAGAACCAGATATGGCGATATTTTCGAGAAACTCCCATTCAAAACCTTAACACTAGCAGCCATGGATCCGATGCAGCCCGAGGCCCTTAAAGCCCTCAAGCCCTTCACGGACAACAGATAGTTGCATGACTCTACTTATGCTGTGCAAACAAGTTCCTAAGATCCAGACGTGGAGTGCCATGCAGGCTAGTAGCCATCAGCCGAATGCCGTGGAAAATCCTAGCCTGGCCCATAGAATTGCTGCCATTCACGCCGCAGACGTTGCCAGGAAAGAGACCCACGTTCTCCGCAACTATGTCAGCGATGATCTCCGTAAGGCGGCTGGGTTGTCTGGGTTGCAGGAGTTATTTGGGTAATTGTTCGTTTCGTTCCTAATTCCTAAGATACAAAAACACTATGAGAAGTGCAACTTCATCATTTTCAAGGGTATCCCAACAAGGAACCAGCCATATTGGCTTTGTTTTCATGACTCAAGGCTGCACTGAGGGTCTGGTCTGGGGGGGTTTGGGGTTTCGCGCGTTGTCCTAAGCTCAAGGCCGTATGCGTAGACAAATGCACGAACCCTACAAGCGTATATACTTACTGTAAAGCCCAAGTGTATGTTTCACTTTCCTTTTTTTTAAAATCTTCCACTTGACTTTCCATTATCGTAACCCCACACTACAATCCCTATATCTCTTTAAAAGGATCTAGGACCTAGGGTTTCCATTTCATCTTCCATCTCCGCTTAATTCTGCCTGACAGCACCCTGAAGCTTCCAGGTCTTAGACGAAGAGGAGGTCACATACAGTATCGAGCCTGCAAGCAGATTCATGTGCGGCAAGGGTTTTTCATTGATAATGACTTCCGTGTATAATGGACTAGGACTCCCCCAAGAATATCATGTGTACATGGGGTCTCATTTTGGGGGACCGTAAATCACAGTAAACGCAAGTCTTACCTTAAAGCAACTTCAGGTGCTGCGCAAGTGCCTGTCCATTTGGAGTTTCACAAGGGCTGAGGCTCTTGGCCGAGTGAGAACTTAGGGTGTCGGAAATCACGGGCTAGCGGCTAGCAGCTCATCCGGGTCGTGTTGGACTCCTTCAGTTCTCCGTGCCTCTCAGGAGGATTCCTGCAAATTCAAAGATCTTCAGGTCTGTCTTGAGCGTTTCCTTCTTTGCAGGCGGAGTAATGAAACTTTCAAATTTTTCCAAGGCTGGCGTCGGCGCCCTAGCCCGGCCCCGGTGGAGAAGGCGAGCGGCTTGAACGAAGGTTGAGCATTAACTTCAGTGACTTGGATGCTGTATAGCAGTTTCCCAGAGTGAGAGGTCCCCCTACTATCGAACCTCGTTCAGGGAACCACGCATGAATTTGGTGCAACAGGCCTGTAATATTGTAACACTTGATCCGAGAAACCAACTGCCAGATTTCCGCAGGTTCATGTGAGGCTTGGCTCCACTGTTCATGTTTCTGGAGGACGTACTCAACAACGTAGGCTGCAAGATCACAGCGGGCAGAGTCTGAGTTCCACCCTTTCCCAAACTCTTACCCCCCCACCCACCCACCCTTCATAGAAGCCGTTTCAGGCACACACCACAAGATGATGCTATGCACACTGTCACACCGCACCGGAAAGGTGCAGTTTGGAGGTAAGGATTCGGGAGGTAAGGCTTTCAAACTAGGGGCTTGAATAGGTCGGTTCTCGAAAGCCGAAGATCTTGAGCTGGATAGACTCTAGCGGTTCAGTCCCCACCCTAAATCTAAAAGCTTCAAAAGTCAAAATGGTAGTTTCCCAAAATTAGGGAACCCCAATATAAACCCCAAAATACTATAATCCTTATTATAAGAACCCCCCAAAATCGTACCCCCGATTTTGGGAAACCTCCAAATCGCCAGGAGGCTGCTGAACCGGAGGCTTTCGAGCCCCAGCTCCCGCACAAAGAGCCTGCGAGCAGCTCGTTTTGAGAGTCACATGATCTGCTTTCTCTAGGCCCTAGGGACCCTTAACGGGTTTTAGGGCTCAGGGTTACCTAATAATGAATGGAAAATCACATAGAATAAAAAATGGATTCTGAAGTAGAAACTGTGATGATGCGGGGGTTTAAAGGGATCATATGAGCTATTGTCAATATTAGCTTTATTAACGGGCCCTTCACAGTGGATGTAGAGGTCCATCTTGTAGTTTAGTCTACTCTAGGGGTAAGGGTTCAGGGTTTGGGGTTGTAATCCCTAGGAAGGAACCCATGTATGGTCCTTAATATAGTCCCTAATCAGGAACCCACGTCCATTACTTATCTGGGGAAATATTGACTGTAGCTCACAGGAACCACTTTCTCTGCAGGCTCTCTCAACACAGGGCGGTTCTAGCATGCAGGCTTTAAGGGAAGAGATGTTTTTTTACTGCATAGCAGTATTCCAGCCCTAAACTTAGCAGTATTCTGGCTCTAAACTCTAAAGCCTCAGCCCTTAATTCTAAACCCTAAGCCCTTAATCCTAGCCCTTAACCCTAGACCCTAAGCCCTTAACCCTAGACCCTAACTCTCAACCATAAGCCCTTAACCTCGGCTGAAGGAGCATTGGAGCAACCTCTGCCGCCTGCACAAGTTCCAGGCAGGTTTCAGGGCAGGAAACCAGACCTTGGAGATTCAAAAGCAAGCGGTCTAGGGGTTCAGGGTTTAGAGTTCAGGGTACAGGGTACAGGGTTTAGGGTTCAAGGTTTAGGGCTGAGTCTGCGCATGCTTGTAAGCTTGCTCAATTTCAGCTCTCTGTATTGAGCCACGAGCACGCGTATGGTGCAAGTTTATGGCGTAGTGCGGCCCTTTTCCGCCATAGCAGTGCCATCTAGGTCTTGCTTTGTGTGTCATCGGTCCGTACTCGGGCTGTCGAAATGGCATGGTGCGAGCGGCCTAGGGGCTTCAGCCACCCTGGAAGAATCCCTAATAATTATTATGCTTCCGAGGCTTAATCAATATTGAGGAGTATCAGTTTGATCAGATTAGGAAGAGGCCGCGTACCATCAAGCTCGTCTTTTCGACCTAGAAGACAGTTGACAGTTTCCATAAACAGGGGACCCCAAACAGACCCCAAAATATTTGAATCCTTATTCTGTGGCCTCCATGAAAAAATCACACATTTTTGGGAAACGGAAACCCCTAGGTGCAACAAAGCCGGCAGAGAAGAATTTTTCAGAATGGCATTTGGGACCCTCTTACACACTTATGTGACTTATGTTGGATAATTGTAGAGTCACAGTTGCGTATGTATAGTAATACATCCCTATAAACTTGCCCAAAACTCGAACGTTGTTTCTTGATGCTTTTCTTTTCAGAGTTTTCGTACCCTAGGGGCACAAGAGAACCTCAAGAGAAAGTGGAGCTGTAGCAAAATGAGTAATAAGGATGATCGTAGCGAGTAGTAGCAAAATGAGTAATAAGGATGATAGTACCAGTAGTAACAGCGGTGATAAGAACGCAGATCAGATGCTTTGTGTTCATCAGCAACCCTAAACCCTCAACCCTAAACCCCAAACCCTAAACCCCTAAACAAGTCCCTCCCCCTGTTCCCCCTCTGCACAAGGCTCAGCGCCTTCAAGCGATCGTCATGGAGGTGGCTATGGCAAGAGCAGTGCCTTGGCTCGACAAGGCCTCCTGAAGAATGTAGGGTTTAGGGTTTAGGGTTTAGGATGAATAATGTAGATGCCTAAATGGGAGTTTCCCAACATTAGGGGTACCTTTTTGGGGGTCCCCATAATAAGGATTATAATATTTTGGGGTCATATTGGGGTCCCCTCATTTTGGGAAACTACCAAATAAACTTACCTCTAGGTACCCCAGTAGTACCCTTTTACCCTTTTTGTTTGGGGGTCTCCTTATTAAAACAGAACAGTAGGAAAACGGCTACCCTTATTATGTAGGGTTTACTGGGGAACCTAGATAAATCGAGATAGCTGCCTATATGCCATGGTCCTACATTCCTGATATAACTATGGGCTGTTCACCTCAAATATACCTCACAATGATCTTGAGAATCATTTGGGTGGTTGTCCAAATTATGGTCCCTTTTGGGGTACCCTGAGTATTAGGTGCCGTATTATAATAGGGATCCAGAAAGGGACCATAATTTTGACAACACCCATGTGGGCCCCTACATGTTATAACTTCCATTTGGACCGTCAATGTATAAACCAACGTTCATCCCATTTTCTTTTTTCTGTCTATTTGATTCTTGATTTTTGTGATTATGTAGGCCCCTAGGGTACCCCTCCTACAGTACCCCTCAACCCTGAAACCTCTATAGTAGTTAGTTAGGCCCTGAGTTTAGACCAGAGATGGCAGCGATCAGTTCTGAGGGCTCCTGACGTCTTAGTTTAGGGTTTGGGGTTTAGGGAAGACTCCCCTAGAACTTCGAGTAGGAGCCATACCCAACGCCAAAGCTCACCTTACCCAATCCCACGAATATCACGTAATTCGTCGAAAGCACCTAGGCCCCCAAAGTCCTGATCATTGAACCTGAACCCAGGTACCACCGACTACGAAGAGTTTGAAATGAATCCTTTCCAGACCAAGCCGGCAAAAACCCTAAGCCCCAAACCTTAATTCCTAAGCCTTAAACCCTAAACCCTAACCGGCCCTAATAATCCCCTAACTATCCCTCAGAAGGCTTCATGGATCCCTACAACAGATCTCTACTCCATGGCTTCCCCTTCAGCATCCATACGGGGTTTAAGACTTAGTTGATCAAGGTTCAGGGTTTGTGGCTTCGGGTTTGGGACCTCAGGGTTATTGTTTGGGGCCCTCAGTACCATACGTTTCAGCCAAAGCACTGCCAATGAGTTTGATGACAGTAACTGAGAATCTTAGCTCTAGACCCCTCGGCCTCACGCCCCTAAACCTCGAGACCCCAAATTCCCCAAACACTGAACCTATGCGGACGAGACTTAGTAAATCGGTTGATAAGGGAGGTAACTGGGGTTCCTGCATGGGTTATCTGGGTGGTAACCTATTTACTAAGTCCCCCTGACCCTCCAAGCACGGACAAGGGCTTTTCCTAAGCCTATGAGGTCCTTTTGCCTTAGTCAAGGCCGAGAGGCGTCTTGTCTGCGTGTGTGTTCGGTCGGTTTGTTTGTGGTTGTGTGCCATATTTGTGGTTGTTGGTTGGTTGGTTGGTTGGTTGGTTGGTTGGTTGGTTGGTTGGTTGGTTTGATTTTACTTGTCTGTTGGTTTGGTTTAGTTATTTGTTCGTTTGTTGATTGGTCGGTTTCTTCCCTTGGTGGTTTAAGCTTGGGAGGGTTGGGTGTTCGTGGAGATTTGTGTTCTCCAGCCAGGCGGCAATTGCTAGGTACCCCTGAGCCTTACGTTTCAAGGTTTGCGGAAGTCACGGTGGGGTCTAGACTCCTGATCCCAAAGCCGTAAATTTGCGGAAGTCATGGCGCTAGGTGGTTTAACAGGACTTTAGTTGGTGGGGCCCAAAATCTACTGGTACCCTGTATGTCCTTGTGTTTTGGGGTGGGGTTCTTTTGTATGGATTGTCCGCAAAAATCAGGGAGAACATCCAGGGCCCATTGGGTTGCCCAGCAGTTTTCACACTTAGTGTCTGCCCTTCGGATTCAGGTCCTAAACCCT
>CAJNIZ010005283.1:0-19726 GCA_905231905.1 Symbiodinium pilosum
TCAGTTTGGCTACTTTCTTCAAGTGACTACCTCCTTCACGCTCAGTTGCCAGGCATGCGCTCATGCAGGTCTGAGAAGACTTTGCGTTGATGAAGAGTGTGGACAGCTCAACATGCAGACAGCAGCTTTGTGCTCTTTCTTTCGTCTGGCAGGCCGTGTTACTAAGGTCTATCTGAGTAGTTGGGCTGAGAGGGGATGAGCATTCGCCGTCCCGTCGCTGATAGCTTGTGCCTTCTTGTCTGGGCACGTTGACAACGTCAATGAAAAAGACATGAGCTGAACATGGTTCAGAATGAACGACTCAGAGAGAGATGACTCGCCCCACTGGGAAAAAGTCCGAGTGGATTGGAACGAAGATTGTCTGCAATGCTTGACACTTTTGACGATATTGTTGATTTTGTTTGAGCGGCTCAAGCACGGTCCTTGAGCAATAATGAAAAATATTTGATTTGAATATTTGGAAATAATATCTTGGATTGTTCGTGAAAATACGATTCGAATACTAAAATGATAGGTTTGGGAGCACTGTTAAATAAGGTGTGTGTATTTGTAGATGATCTTGCTTTATGTCCCGTACGATTTCTAGTGCTGTTGCCTTCTGACTTCATTTGCGTAATGATTTTGGGCACAGGTTTACTTGGAAGTTCCTGGGATAGAGGTTCCTGGGATACAGTGCCAGTTCTTGATATAGAACCTAAGTAGAGCTATAGCCCAGGTATACACAGCACAAAGTCCTAAGTTTTAACAGTGACGACAGTTACAAAGATCGCGAACCCGGGAAGCCCTTTCGCTGTGACTGTTGGCACTTTTCACCAAACGAAAGTCCAAAAGTGATGACAGTTAGGAGGATCGTGACACCAGGGGGCCCCATCCTTGTAACCCTTGGGACTTTGAAACGCGACGAAAGCACGAGGAGCCAAACGTAACGACAGTTACGTGGATGGCAGCTTTGAGGCGTCAAAAACGACGACAAATACGAGGATCGCGACCTCGAGCGACCGCATCCCCGTGACTGTTGGCACCTTCGAGGGGAGACCATATCATGCGGGGGTGGGGGGGGAGGATCGTCAGGACCGGGAACAGCAATAACAACGCCATAGGACAAAGAAGGCCTAGTGGATTGAGCAGAGCCGTGAGATCCGCTACGATAGCAAACATTGTGGAGTGCAACAACTTGCCGTGCGTGCAAATAGCTCAATCGCGCTTTTACACCAGGCAACCAAGCTGAGAGAGGGGTAGGGCTAGTAGGAAAAGTGGTAATTTCTGAAGCTTTCAAAGCTTCATATTTGCCCACCGACACGAGGGGGTCACCATGTACGGCTTTCCCAACAGAAGCTATAGAGTTTGAATGAACGACCGCGCCAACCCGAGTTCCTAATATGGATGTTGAGGCATGTTGAGGCCATAAAACCAAAAACAACCTGCGGCCAAAGGTATCGGCAATGGTGAGTGCCTTTTTATGCGGTTTCAACAATTTAAATGGACACCTTGAAGATTGCGCGACATGAAACCAAAGATCTTCAGGGTAGGTTTGTTCCGTTTTGCCTTGGCATTCCCAACGTGCCATGTACGAGTTGAAAGTTCTTCAGGACATTGGACACCGCTATTTTTTGAGGTGATGGAAATGGAGGAATTGGAGCATTTTGCCGGACAGCTGGGTGCATTGATAGTACAGGCTTCAGCTTGCAGTTTTCAAGGAGGAAGGCTATTTGAATATTAGAGATGAGTGGGTGGGGAAGTTGGGGTAATAAACGCAACGCGCAAGCAAATGAGGCTCCATTTGCAGTGTTCCCTGATAAAAGACTGATAATAAGGTTTCGGCAACCGGGCCAAGCTGAGTTCTTTTTGGTGGATGGCTGAAACCAAAGCAAGCCCTGCACTCGAGGCCAGACTGTCCCATTTTGAGCGCCCAGTTGGTATCATCCAACAAACGGCATGTGAGCTGAAACCCACCCAGATGGCCTAAAGCACAGACGTACCTTGCTCAGGACGAACAATTTGCACATAATGCCAGCTGGGGAGCGTAGGAGCGGTCCAACATGGTCCAACCAAATGAACACGCGGTGGACCATGATCCCACTGTGAATCTCAGCTTGTACGATATTCCATTCCAGCAAAGCATCGGTTGAAAAAGTCCCATCTTGTGAATCTTGTGCATAATCGGCAAGGTATCTCTGGGAAGGCACGTGCGCAAAGGTGTCCGAACAAACATTCCGCTCTTCGAGTATGCAGTCAATTTTTTCCTTCCAATTGCATCATGCGAATATTTGGAGGGATTGTTTTTGAAGGGAATTTGACGATTGATGTATGAATCTTTGCGTTGTTATGAATCTTTTCGGAAATCATTGGGGAGGGCTCTTTTCGAAACGCGCAGCAAAACATGGATGCCTCGTTTCCGAAGGGTTTGGGATTGTGTCTTTTGCGTTGTGTTCGGGTTGCAGCTATTTTTGGAAGTATTTATGTAGCAAAGATTACTGGCCAATTTCGGGTTGGGTGTAGTCAAGCAATGCCTAGCAGCAGTTGTCAGGAGATGCATGGAGATGCCTTTAATTTCCCCTCATTTTTCTACAGTAGTTGCGCGCCTTTGGATGCCCATCTTTTCATTTCTTGACATTGAATGTTGGTGATATGGATATGGATCAGCATAGGCCGTGTTGATGTCATTTTTACGCGACGTCTTTTTCGAGCGCCGCAATTGGCCGCTCTTGATTCAGTTCAACGTTGCTACGTTTTGATTTTACTTTTTGGCTTGTTGCTGTTTAAACATTTTTTCACATTGTATTCTCGGTGTAGTACAGTGATCAGCAGCCAAGCTTGCAGAAGCAAAGGATCATGGGATGTTTTCATTACCATTGCCCATCGACCGAAATTTCATGTCAGAACAAGTGAACGCATACCGCAACAGATGAATGCCATTTGTTCGGTGTTCGGTGCCAAAGACATGCTTCATCAACTCCAAAGTGCATTTTTGCAGGGGGGATTGTCAAACAGCAACGTCTTGCCCCTCGAACTTAAGTGGAGTAGTAGCAATGACTTTACTTTTATCAGGAATTCCAAGCCAAGACTGCCATCAAGTCATTTGTGGTTCACTTCTTACACTGGATATGCAGGTCTAGGGACGCAGTACTCCATAAAGTTCTTCAACGAGTTTGCACGTTTTGATAGGTTTGCAATGCAACGCAACATACAGCAAGTCTTGCATGATTTGCACCAACATACACGGTAGGCAGCCATGCCTGATCGCGCCTACAGTACGACAACAGGCCCTTGGCAATGTTTTTTTTGCACCCATGAGCGCCATATCGTGCTACACATTGACATTGTGTCGGCATGCTGTTGTATTGCATATTTGTACAGGACATGTCGGGTGCATGCAGTTCATGTGCATGTGTTCCTCATGAGTCCAGCCCATGGAGCTGGTCCTGGAATCCATCAGAATTTAACACATTAGCTGCGGCAGGAGAACGGGAGGAATTGACGATTGGAACTTCATCATGTGGTTGATGTGATGTTGTTGTGCCACTCTTTTTCCACTCTTGACACTTGCGAAAGTATGAACATGTTTTTGAACATCTAGTTAGGTTGCCAAACTTAGTGGAAGTTTCTTGTACTGCAAATGGCTGCGGTAACTCAGGCCAAGTAGGGATGCTACTTCCTGCCCAACCGGCATGATGCTACGACTGGTTGAAGCACATAACAGGGAGATCAGTGGCCTGAATGCAGACAAAGGTTCAACATTCAACTTGATTACATGCGGCATGGCAGGTGTACCAGAGCTTGTTCCGAATGCCCATGGCAGACATGTCAGTGGCAGTCATTTTTCAGCAGCAGGCCTGTATCGCAGAAGGCGCCTTTCTGAAGGCTGGACTGCACCCATGTGCTGTTTGCCATGAATACCAAAGGACGACGTGCACACAAATCATTACAAAGCTGCAGCATACAGACCAGCAGATCATGTAGTCAGGTCTATTTCACGTCTGACTGGTTTGTCTGGTCTGGCAGCCTGTCCTGACCTTATTTGTAATAGAGCTTGTTTGAGGCTTTAAACGCAAAGGCACTGATGATATGAGTGGCCCAGGGCTTTCAGGAGCTCTTTTGCAGCCTGGTAGCAATGCATTTGGAGGTTCTGCGTGGTTTGTCTCGCAGACCTCATCCCAAGATCGAAAATAACCACGTAACATGATCAGGTTCTTTAGTTTTTAGACAGCGATGTTGTCAGACGCAAAAGGTCATCAGCGACAAAGAATGGTTTTGTTTTTCTGCACTGCCACAAAGCATGTGGACTGCGTGTGCGTTTCGTTTGTAACAATTGCTGCGTTGTACCAATCAATTTTTGAGTGACGTCTGCTGAAGCATTGCTCAGTGTGACCCATGGTGGATTTTAAGAATGCATATCACTTCTGCCACGTTTCAAAAGCCCACTCACAGGAGAACATTGCAGAAGCTGAGTCTGCTTCCAGTGCTTGCTGTATCGGGACCATCTAACGGATATTTCATCTGCCAGCCAACGGTACTGCAGCCCTGACTCGGAAGTCTCCACACATTGCTCTAGGGCAAGGCTAGGTGACCTTTGTGGATGTGTTCAATTTGATCGTAGGGAACATTGGCAGGACTGAGCTACAAAAGGAGGCATGGCAGAAAGTCACGAGACAAGCTAGGAATGATAAGCATTATCTTGCGAGAAAGAACATGTTCTGCATGGGGCATGCCATCACAGAGTCAGCCTCTGGTAAGTTCTGGAGAACTTTGCCCTATTCTGCTTCAGGCGGCGCTCAAGGACTTGCTCGAGGCCGGGATTGAGTTGACTGGCTTCAAGCACAATAGTGAAGTCGAGAGAGATTCGGGAAGCTGCCAGGCCGTGCTCTGGACATGTGCAGCGAGTGCAATGGCCACAAAGCGGTCTTGCGGCCACATCGGCCACATCGGCCACGCAACACAAGTCACAGTGCCGTCCAATGAGAGGCCATGAAGGCGCGTGTCAATTGCTCATGCAAAAAGCATGTTTGAGTGAGTGGAAGCGCGTTTCAACATGTATGGTTCTTTTCTGGTCACGACTACCGGAACTGGACGCGAAATAGCAATTCAATCCACGTTGAATTTGTGCAATAAGGTAGGTTCAAAGAAGAGAGCCTGCATCAGAAGAGTGCATGGACAGGTTTCAGAGGCTCAGAATCATCTCATTCTCACGGAGAAAGCCAGGCTCATATCCAGTTTGATTTTCGGGCTTCAGTTGAATGGTAGCCAGGGTGATGTGCTAGGCATGCAGGGCCTTAAAGCCTGACAGGGCATTCGGAGCTTGCGTGGTGGCTCTTCACGACGAGACCTCTCTCAGCGGGCTTCGACCTTGGCAGACTATGCAGGCAGCTTCAGTGAAAGCTGCTCGGAATATCAGCAAGGGGAACAGGGCCCGAAACGGCCCTGACGTATTTAGATGGCATCTACCGTTAGGTAAGGGAGCCTCTGGCGAGGAAGCAGCTACGTAATGTCAGGTTCGTTAGTGCAGACGCTGCTTGGCTTGAAGCTCAGGTGAAGCGACAGCTCGTGCAGTGTGAGGCTTTGTGTAACCTGCGCTGCTCAGAGAGCGATCGAACTAAGCTTTGAGCCTCGTGGCTGTTTGTTTGGCATCGAAGTGCATTCCGGGATGCATGCAGGCTGGGCAGATCTTGAAGTTGGCAGATTCTTGTGGCGACCACGTCAACCTGGATGGGGCTGTGGCCGCGTGAGCCCCAGGACATACATGTGCAGGATGCAGGTGTGGAGTTTAGCTGAATATTTCAGATATTGTAGTCCCAAATATGGAGTTAGATTTTGGGTATGGTGGTTGGCGTTTGGGAAGAGGAATTGAATTTAATCTTACTTGGACCACGTCCCTGCACAAGGCCCTGCAGACGTTGGCGCGAGATTCCCAGTTTAAGGTGAACGGCAAGGCCGCTGACTATGAAGGTCGTGGATGAGGAAGTGTGGCATGTGGACAGGATCGCAGGGTCAGCAGCATCCTGCAAATCTACCGGAATTCACTGGCGTGCCCTGCTTAGCGGATCGTTCGAGGATGGATTTGCAGAAAACTGCACATGCATTGATTGCAGATGCGTGCAAGGTCAGGCCGTGGCCTCGACCTCTGCCAGTTGTATCCTGAGCATGTGAGCTCATGTGGAACAAGAGTAGCCTGAGACGAGTAAGATCTTGTGCATGCTGAGGCTTACATCGTCACTCTGGGCTTTTGCCCGGCTGCAGCTGTCGCGCGCCTGGATGTGCTAAATGTCGGATCCTGTTCCTGAAAGTCAGGGAGCGTGCTCAGGTTTGACGGGCCTCTTCTTGCTGAGATGCAAGACGCAGTCAAGGAGAAAGTCGAGGAAATGTCATCGCAGGACCGCAGACGCTGCAGCTGCGGCCTCTCAGTATCTGTGAAGTTGGACGTGTGCCTGTTCTTGCATGCCTGCCAAATGCATTCTGGCTCGAGATAGCTGACCGCCGCGTAGAAGTTTTGCATTTTAGCGAGCTCAGTTTGTGCTTCGTAGCCAACATGAAGACTGAGGTTGCTGCGTTCTGCGCAGTTGGAGCAGGTGCCTGTGTTGCAAGTGCCTTCGTGTCAACCCCAGGCGTACAGGAGAGCAGAGGACGCCTCAGAGCGTCTCACATCGCAAGCCAGTCGTCAGCAGCCAGCACTTCGAGCTCCTCCGTGGTCTTGGCATCTGCCGCCGCAGGGATGGCAGTTGCCGCGGTTGGTGCTGGCAAAAGCCGCCGTACACGCACACAGCAGAAGGCCCGCGGTGGATTCGACACCGTCAAGTCAGAGGAAGTCTTCACTGAAGCCAAGACGTTGATGCCGGGTGGGGTGTCCAGCCCTGTTCGCGCCTTCAAGTCGGTTGGAGGAAATCCAGTCGTCTTTGACCGTGTCAAGGGTGCCTATGCATGGGATGTAGATGGAAACCAGTATGTTGACTATGTGGGTACATGGGGGCCTGCCATCATCGGGCATGCAGATGACACGGTTCTGAAGGCACTCAATGAGCAGATGCAAAAAGGCACCTCCTTCGGCGCTCCTTGTGCGCTGGAGAACGAGCTTGCAAAGATGGTGATTGATGCCGTGCCCTCGGTGGAGATGGTTCGATTCACGAACAGCGGAACTGAGGCCTGCATGGGCATGCTCCGCCTGGTTCGAGCCTTCACCAAGCGTGACGTGGTCATCAAGTTCGAGGGCTGCTACCATGGCCACGGTGACGCCTTTTTGGTGCAAGCAGGCTCCGGCGTTGCCACGCTCGGGCTGCCAGACTCCCCTGGTGTTCCTAAGGGAGCCACCACTAGCACCCTGTGTGCCCAGTACAACAACCTCGACTCCGTGGAGGAACTCCTGAAGGAGAACGAGGTTGCAGCCGTCATCCTCGAGCCGGTGGTGGGAAACTCGGGCTTCATCCCGCCCACCAAGGAGTTCCTGGTAGGCCTCAGGGAGCTGACCACCAAGTACGGGGCACTGCTTGTCTTTGACGAGGTGATGACCGGCTTCCGCATTGCCTATGGCGGTGCGCAGGAACACTTCGGGGTGACTCCAGATGTCACTACCATGGGTGCCTCGGCCTTATGAAAGGCTTTGTGCACAGGCGCGCAAACCACATGTGAAGCTGAGGCAAGGTGATTGGAGGCGGCCTGCCCGTGGGCGCCTACGGCGGCCGCAAGGACATCATGGAGATGGTCGCGCCTGCAGGACCTATGTACCAGGCTGGCACGCTCAGCGGCAACCCCCTTGCAATGACAGCCGGAATCGAGACGCTGAAGAGGCTGAAGGACCGCTCTATAAAGCAGAGCCCAGGCATGACCCCATGCCATGATGAAGCTCTCGTCTCAGGAGGCGGGCAGCTACGAACACCTGGATAAGATCACTGGCAAGCTTATCAATGGCAGCTTGACTGGGAGGGGCTTCATGTCTCCTGTTGGCTCAGTCGAATTTCTGTTAATGTATGTTTTGTGGCTGCCGTGCTGCGTTCTCCAGCCGAGGTATCCTAGATGCTGCTCGTGAGCATGGACACCAGGCAAGATACAAAAACCATTCAAAGCATTGAGATTTTCTAGAGAATGAGTGAATCATGGAAGTCGACTGCCTGCGCTACACCTTCAGGTCTGCGGTGGCCACATTAGCGGCATGTTCGGTTTCTTCTTCTGCGAGGGCCCCGTTACCTGCTTCGCAGATGCCACGAAGAGTGACACGGAGAAGTTTGCCAAGTGGCACAGAATGATGCTGCAGAAGGTTTGCGGCTGAGTCATGACCATTAGCCCATTTGGATGGGTCAAAGTTATGAAGCGAATTGAAACGACATTTCCTGCGGCCTCGACAGGGCATCTACCTGGCGCCATCCCAGTACGAAGCCGGGTTCACGTCCCTTGCGCACACAGAGGAGGACATTGAGATTCTCGGAGATGTATTAAGAGGGAACCTCTGGACACGGACAAGCTGTGTGCATGCTGTGCTTTGTCCGACTCAGGAAAACCATTGCTGCGGCCAAAGAGGTCTTCGCTGAGCTGTAAATCCTACAGCTCTGACTCTTGATTTGTTTTTTTGACAACGCTTGGAGGAGCGTGGCATGTGCCACTGCATCCAGCTAGGGTCTCAATTCTTTACCCTCAGTTTTACCGGAGTATCTTGCGACCCTCTTGTATGCGTCAACACAGGCACCAACATGTACCAGAACTCGCCATTCTTGTTATGTAGAGCCAAAGAATTAAAAAGAGCCGCAAAGGTGTTCTAGTTCTTTTGGTCGTCTGTTACGCAAGGATCATGCCATGACGTGCGAGGCCAACATTTAAAGTCGGGCCTCTCACGGGTCTCACGCTTCCGCGAGCGCAGAGTCTAGCAAACATATTGTGACAGGCGCGCGTGCCCGAGGAACTCAGAAAAGGACAGCTAGTACTGTGCCACATCTCTACATGTTAGGATTAAGCAGTCGAGCGGCAAGTGAAGAAGGACTACCCCCAGACCCGCCTCCGAACAGTGCAACTTCGGATGCAGGAGATTTCGTCAACAGCCTGGGCTTTTGCGAGGCGCCTGTGCATCCATACGAAACCATGCTGAAGTCATTCAAACGCAACCGAAACCTCTTTGCCTTGTTTTGTGCTCCCCTTCCATTTCAACCTTGCCCGGGCAGTCACCTGGTTCTTTGGCTCAGTGCTTGCTCAGTGTTGGCACAGACATTGCGCGAGTTGTTTCTGCGTTTTTTGGTCCGTTTGACAGCTTGAGATGTTCCACTGCCAAATTGCCATGATCACGATGCTCGAAAAGCTTGTGATGTTGATGTTTTTCGTGCTTTTGTGTGTGTCCGAGAGATTGTGATATGCACAGGTTCGGCCATGAAGCCTATCAGTTTTAGGCATTTCGGCATGTGTTGCTCGGTGGTATTCCGCTGTCGTGTGAGGTGCACTGAGCCATTTGGATTTGCACTTTGTGCACAGCCTTTCCTCAAGCGGCTTTCCTCAAGCAGGTGCCAAGCAACAGCAACCTGACAGTGGGTTTGCGCCAAAGTTGTGGCGTTACTTTCTTCCCAAATCATTCTATGGCCTTCTCGACATCCTTCCTCACCGTGAGTGCAAGTTGTGTTTTGATGCTTTCCTGCCAGAGTTTGAGGTGAATTAGCTGCGCTGATGGATAACTGCTGGTGCTTGCAAGTCTGACTGTTCTGGCTGCCTGCTTATAAGTTTTAAGGGTTTATGTCTGTTGCAGTCGGTCTGCACGCTGGCTGGTCATATAGTCCGGTCGGAGGATCGATGCGAAGGTCCAGAGTGATTGATAAGGCTCTCGGGATTCTAATTTCGCAAGCAGCCGCTGCCAGCACGCATGGATTGTGCGTGCCACATGGTGCGGGCCGTGCCCTGAACTTGTGTGCGTTGTCAGCTAATTCGTCATGGACGTTGGCTGCCAGTCGAGGAACGAACGTGTGGCTTCGACCCTAGTCCAGTCGCCTTCTACACTTTCAGCCACTTGTTTGTTAATCCAAGTATGCGGTTGTCTCTGGCCATCAGCTCGTTTTTGTCAATCAGAATACCCTCGGGCTCCGCTCCGGGTGGTGGAACGAGCCAGTAGCACGGTCGATTTTAGTGATGGGAGCTCGGCAAACAAATTTGGGGGGTTGCACCCCGGGGCCTCCAGAACCAAGCGCCAGGAGTCCAGCATTTTTTTGCTACGCACAAGGCAGAGTTCTTTAGGGAAGAGTTGCTTACCTTTGACGTTGGCTTCAACCAAAGCAATGATGGTAAGGCTTTCCATAGTTTGAAAGGTTTCCACACTGCTTTAAGCAAGCTGGGGTCCTCAAAGGCCTCAACTACGCATCGCATGAGCACCCTTGCTTCTCACGCGTTGTGCATTGGGATGGATGGACGCTGCTGCATGTAACGCATGGGCGACTTTGCTTTTGTTTTTTCATTGGTTTGCTAAGTCCAAATCGCACAAGAAGAAGTGGAAGCGGATACCCACCACATCCTGGAACCGTCCTTTTACAACCCCAAATTGACATCCATCAGCACCTATAATGGTCACTGACGCCGAAACCCCTAAACCCCTTAAGTAGGACTTGGACCCCTTAACGTTATGTTAGCTCGGTGATGAGGATGATGACGATGATGGGTGCGCAGCCAAACACGGGCCTTCTCCTGCCCCCTGGAGGAAACCAAAGCAATGAAGTTCACAACTGGAAAGCGCTGCATCGAGTATCGAATGGCACCTGCCGAGCATAATCTGCAAGAACAACATCGCCAAATCACTGCAAGGCCATGCGTAAACATCGAACGGGCAGGTTGGAACCCAGAAGCCGCCTCCGTGAAGCGCGTGCAGCCCCTCTGCACGCGCTCTGTGCCCCTCCTCGTTGGCTCTCTACTGGTCCAATTTTCCGCGAGCGAGATCATTTTGAAACGAGTGCAAGGCCAGATTTCGGACAACACTGGCATGCTGTTGGCGCTATGCGTCGGTTATTCACACGGCCAGCAGACGGGAGAGGGGCAGGCCCTTTGAACAAGAGCAGCATGGAGCAGCCAAGACACGGCCCGCGATGGCACGTAAAGAGATGTAAGAGTGTGGCCATTGTGTTCGCGTGATGAGCCGCGCCGCGCAATCAAAGGCTGCCATGACACAAAGTGAACTCGGGATATGCTGTTGTACCCACACCGCCCATCCAACGACGCCAGCCGCACCGGTCCGCACATGGGCCGCCAAGACATGGGCATCCGCACGAACCTTCAAGGCAAACAGGTATGGTCGCGTGGTTTCATCAGTAGTTTTCGGCTAAATCGCGTGAGACCAAGTGGCGAAAACAGCCGCCTGTTGTCCTTCCCCGCACCCCGGTTCCATGCTTTTGCATCGTCGGTTGGCACTGGTCAGGTTGATGGACGCACGCGTGACGAGATCTAGGGCTGCCACATCTTGGAGCAGGAGCTTCAGGTGTTCTGCCCGCATTCCCACCCCACTTGGCATCGCGCAGGGCCGTGCCCATCAGCCAAGCGGAGTACGCGCCTGCCGGGGCAAAGGCACGGAGCAACGGGAACTGCTCGATCAGCTGCCCCATCTATTGGATCTGCAATGCGCATGGTTGTTGCTCGCCCTGTGCGTGGCCCCATGTGCCGGCCATGCTCTGCGGACGGTCCCGCCAGCAATGGTGACCCCACATCTCATGATAAAGTTTGGGACACTTTGAGACGTCTCCTTGGCAGACTTTCGGCAAGGAAACAAAACATGTGCGAGCCTTGGCAGATCTCCCAGCCGTCTGGGAGCCTCGGACGGGTGTCCGCCCGAAGAGCGGTGCCAGCTACTTGCTGGGCAGGGTGATGTTCAGCCAGTCTTCCGCTAGCACCCTCCAGTCTTCGCCGAGTTTTGCGTGGATTCGTTCGCTAATCAGCGAGCATGGAGCCGGATGCGGCAGCGCAAGCGTGCGCTTTCCTACAATATGAAGAGACAAAAATTTGGGTAATTGACCGTGCGGCTGGCTCCCACGCGTCGCGAACTCGCAATCTACAATTCCGCGTGCGCGTGTTTCTGCCGTTTTCGTTGCCAGTCGCAAAGGAAGAAGGTCGCAAGGCGACAGCTTTGACTGGCACTGACATGTCCCCTGGATGGCCATTCGTGGTGTTTGTCCCACATTAGGATCAAATGCTTATGTGGTCAGAGCTGTGGTGCCGTGGATAACATGGTTGGGGTATGCCAAAATGGTGTTTGAGCACGACCAAGAGTCAGCATCGCGAAACAGAGCAAGTTCTGCAAGAACTTGGACATGATCATGTGCACATCCGCATGGCTCCATGTAACAGCAATGCCAGTCAAGTGATGCGGAAAACTGTAATCGTACGATGGCTGGAATGCTTCGCACGGGGCATTGGCCGAGGTTTGCCCGCAGATGCGTGTGCCATTGGACATGAATCATCCCGTGGTTGCTTGGCTGTGGCGTTGATCTGACAAGCTGACTCCATTTTCCATTTCGAAGTGCCACCGGGCGGGAGTACACAATTCCAATCGTACAATTTGGAGGAATTGTCCTAACCAAGGACCCTAACACGAAAAACCTGAATGTAGAGCTAAGCCGGGTTCAAAGGGGTGTTTGTTGGTCGTTTAAAGCTCGACAGCTCAGTTGTGGTGTTGACCGATGTTGGAGCAATCACAGTTCGAATTGTTAGGCGCATTGCCTACGCGGATCAACACGATCTTGCCCACCTTTGCTTGCGGCTCTCGATGGCTCTTGGCGCGCCAGGGGTCCAGTAACGTGAGCACGTTATCGGCTCCACCGGCCCCCGACTTCAGTAGCCAGGACGCACAGCCTTTGTCCCCGCTCCGGATAGGCGGCGTGTTTGCGCCTTTCGGCCACCAACAGTGCCGCTCGTGACTGGGCTTACAAGCGTGGCATCGCAGCACTGTGGGGAGGCGCCGTATACACCACGAGGTCGGGAGGTGGGGGCGCCGGCGGTCCGATGCCAGCACTCCCGGGGCGGAGGTGTGCGTTAGCCACTGCTGGGGGACGACCCCTATGGCCCGACGGCTTCGCGGCACACCGCGATCCACGCCCGCTCGAGCAATTTGGCCCGCTTCGCCAAGTAGCCAGTGCGCGGCCATGCGAGAGCATGATCCTCCAGACGTCAAGCCGTCTTCCGCAGCCGTGGCCTTCTTGGCCGCAAGTGGCAGGGCCCAGGGGCAAGCGCAAACGCAGACGGCGGCGCAAAACGATTTGCATCACCTCGGGTGGGAGCGCGTTGGCCCTGTCCACCGGCACTGCTGTCAGCCAGGCCGCCGCTTGTTGGCCGGACTGGGAGAGCAGGATGGCCCGGTGGGCTTGTTCCAAGGTCGGCAACGGCACGCGGTCGCGGATGTAGTTGGTACGAGTACGCTACGCATGAAACTACCAACCGTGTGGCCAGTCACCGGGCCCAGCTTCCCCTGCAGGGCCGGTCGCAGGCACGTTGTCCGTGAGGGCAGCCCAAGCTGGACAATCGCTCCAACCATCGTTCCGCAGCAAATTAGCTGCGGTCTGTGCCGCGCACATGGCTGGGCGCCCAACGCTTCCGCGTGCCCGTGCGGGCCCTGGCCAAGTCGGGACGTGCAGGACAAACGGTTTTTGTTTTGGGCGCTTCAAGTTCATTGTGGTCGGGGCAGCAGAAGGCTAGGCAGCCCAAGGCCTCCAAGAGCTGCGGGCAGGGTGGCAGTAGCTGCCAGAAACCGGGGCGTGAACCGCATTCCATCCAATTTCATGAACCATTGAGCCTGGCAGAATTCTCGAGGGCAGCACACCAAGTAGCACGTGGCCGTCCAACAGCGCAAGGTCTACCAGGGGACCACTGCATTGCATGTTTCACCCATTTGACGTCAGGTAGCTGGGCTACGTGATGAGCAAAAAGACAGGGTTAGAACTGGGGCCAAGGGTGACCCCAGCCGCGGAGGCAAATCCATTGAAATATTGCAACCTGGCAGTGATTGACACATGGCGGTTGCAGAACGCGGCTCGGCTTGCTTAGCTTGCTTTCTGGCCCCGTTTCAATGAGAGTCCACGTCGGCAGTAGCATTCCGAGGCCCAGGTGCAGAAATTGTGCGAGTCTGCACGCGGAAGCGCGTCTACCTGCAAGCCAGCTGATGCAAAATAATTGTTAGGGGCCTGGGCTTCTTTCGTGAGAATTTCCTTCCTTGATGGATTCGGAACCAGCCCAACGCTGGCACAACAACGAACAACTCCATCGAGCAAGCGAAGTGTTTCACGCCGAGACTTGGCAAAAAACAAGATATCATCTGCAAATCGCAAATCCAGCAACAAAGGCATGCCATCCTTAAGAGCGGGCATGGGCCCAAGTTGCGCGCGAAGCATTGGGGCGAGAAGGCCGAGTGGTTCCTCAGTGGCTTGCCAACATCACTGCGCCCGGTGTGGCGCCGGAGGACCGCCGCCGCCTGGACCTCATTGTGTACGGCGCTACGACAAACGGGGTAGCTCTGTGTTGCGAACCGACACTGGTGTCTGCCCTGACCTGCGATGGCCAGCCCGCGCATGCGGCAGATTCCCGGGATGGTGCCGATCTCAACATTGCCAAGCGGCGGAAAGCTGCACGCTGTCCGGAGCTCGGCCGAGGCGGGCCCCAGCGACTGCGCGTGCTAGCCGCAGAGGTCGGCGGGCGTAACCCCACCAGCAAAACGGTATTGAACAACAATTGCAACCGCTCCAAAATACATGTCGGTGCATGTTGCAGAATTTCTGCCACTACACCCTCCTCATCTGCGGCCTTGCCGGGCTTGACGTCATATGGCTTGTTGGATCTCCAGCATTGTCCACTCCGGGTCTGTAAAGATTTTCAGCCGGTTTGGCTCCACGTGTTCATCGAAAAAAACCGGACAGCATGTCTGCAAAAAAAATTCGTCGGATTGAGGCTGTTGTGTCAAATGTCTTCCATTGACAGCTTGGAGAACTGGCCTCACATGACGCCAAGGAGATTCACAACGGAGAGCGTGAATAAGCCTTTGGGATGTCCATGTGCGAACTTCCGCCTGTGCAGCCGGCAGATTTGAGGCTCAACGATTTGCGTGCTTGAGGGATCCACCGTAGACGCCGCAAACCCTTCAGCCTGGCGTGGGTGACTGCGGACGAATAGCTGTTTCATCGGTAGTGTCACCACGCATAGCACACAACGATGGTAAAAAGAAGACCCAGTACCGATACAGTCATCAACCCATGTCATCCGTGGTTGAGCAAAAGCATCCCAAAATGAAATCAATTTGTGGTTTTTAGCTGCATCACGTGCACAGCGACATGACCACCAGTCATACAACAGGGTTCTTCGATCATGATGTCAGCTGTGCAACGACCCAGCTTGCAAATGCCGCCTTGTCTTCGGGGTCGAGGTCGGTGGCCGCTGGTCGCGTGAGGCAGCCCAGTTCATCCGTTTGCTGGCGCGCGCTCGCGCAGCAGTGGCGCCAGGCTGCCCTGCGCGTCACCGCCCGCGGCGCCTGGGTACAACGATTGAGTGGCATCCTTTTTGTCGCAGCACAGCGAGCCTTTGTAACATCGTTGCTGGAGCTGCCGCTGCGCGGGGAGTGCCCTGGAGGCGGCCCCGAGACCGAGTTGCATGAGGTCCTTGCGGATTCACGCTGGACCGCTGCCCCAGCCGCAAGCCGGGTCGCGGCACGCGCGGCATGAGTAGCTCGGCTCGGCCTACACGGGGGCCGTGATGGGCTGGGACTCAGGACTGACTACCGAAACATGAACAGTGAGACGCCCATCCCCGTGCCCTCTTCACCGCCCTCGCCCGCGCCAGGGTCGCCCGATTCCCCGCGCTTTGGGGATTCAACGCCTCCGGCACTTGCGGCCGCGTGCCCTGTATGTCTCGAGGAACCGTCCCGGCCGCCAGGGGCCAGCGACTCGCTGTTCCCATGCTGCGGTGCCTTCGCGCACCTGCCCTGCATCCTGCAATGTGTCCATCACCATGGGCAATGCCCCAACTGCAGACGTGATTTGGCTTATTTGTTGCACGATCGCCGCTTCGCAATGCTATGTGCAACTGCGGGCGTGCCTATGGCAGCCACGCCGCTCGACGGGGGCGCCACGGCCCACCAAGTCGTGCGCACGTTTTCCCGTGCAGACGCGCCTGGGCCTCCAGAGCCGCAAGGCGTGCGGGCCAATTGTTGCGCTCGAATTGCGGGGCCAGCTATGGGTTTCGTTGAGTTGCTCACCGGTCCCGCACCGGGGCGTGGGAGGCATCGCGGCTTGGACCGGCATGTGGCTTTGCCTGCGATGCCAGCAAGAGCTGCAGGCTGCCCGTGTGCAAGTCCCTCAACTCCAGCCACGCTGCGACCTCTGCCACGTGCCAATGTGGTGGGAGGTCGACATGCGGGCTGGCACCAAGCGCTGGGTTTGCAACAGGTGCCCGCTCGCTGGACCCTTGCCGCACTCCTCCCAGGCCCACCTCAGCTTGAGCACTCGCGCCAACTCAGCACCCAACGGCCTAGTGCGGGTTCCGTTGCCCGGGCCCCGGTGTCTCAACTGCGCCCGGCCCAGCCGCTGACTGCGTTTTCGTCGGGCCCCCTGACTTGCCGTTGCGGGCCCCCACGTATTCGTGCGTGTATGTGCCGCTGTTGCTGGACGCTGCTGGCCTCCTGGCCTCGGAAGCGCGCAACGCCTGGCATACCCATCCTGCCTTTGCGCCGTGGTGGCCCGGCACTGTCCAGGCCCTCTCAGCGCGACCTTCACTGTCAGTGCGCCATGTTGCCGATGTGGCACGGGCCGCTGTCGCTGTCGCAGTCGCCGCCCCAAAACACGCTGCCAGTTTCGCGGGCCTGCTTGCGTGGACTGCTGGCGCTGCCGGCCCCATGACATCCTTGGCGGAACTTGTCAGAGACATCAGCCGCGGTGAGCGGGGCTTTTACATCCCTGGGCCTGTCCAAGAATTGCTGCTCACTATTCCTTTGGGCGAGGCTGAGGCGGCGGCCTTGGCACGGCGCCTTGATGGTCTCAGGCCCATGCCAGCTGGCCCATCGCAGCCACGCCACCTGCACAAGCGCTTGCGGAGCCACCCGCTGCGCCACCCGCCCCCTCAGCACGTCCGCGCCTACTGCTCACCTGGGGAAACGTCACCCCCACTGGCGCGGATGCACCCAACCAAGCGGAGGATTGCCACCCCACCGCCCGAAGGGCTCTCCCCGTGCACTGGCGTGCTGGCCGACCCGGTACGGTCCGACTACACCATCGTCGGGCCGCCGCAACTGCCACTGCAGGACGCCACGTACTCATGCATTTACGTGCCGCTTTTGCTGGATGCAGCCGGCATCTTGGCCCTGCCCGCGCGGCGACAATGGCGTGAGCATCCTGTCTTCGCGCCCTGGTGGGGAGTTACTGTTGACGCACTGCTGTCGCGGCCCATCCTGCCTGTGCACCAGGTGCTGGCAGGCATCAACAACATTGCCCGTGCACATAGCCCTTCCTCCCAAGCTGCCCTGGCGCGTGTCTGGGAATGGGCAGCGCTGCGAGGGCCTGGCCAGGTCACGTCGCTTGCAGTCTTCGTGCGCGAAGTCGGGCAACAGGCTCATGGTTACTACCTGTACGGCCCTTTGCAGGAAGTGCTGCTCGTGCTCCTGCTGGGCGCAAATGCCGCTGCCACTCTTGCTCACAGGCTTGATGCCCTACGAGCTCCTCTCAGTCCCGAAAACGATCAACCTGCTCATGCCCTCCCCGGGGTTGATCATCGTGATGCCGGGGACCCGCCAGAACAGCCGCCACCTGCTGGCCCCACTGCACCTGACACCGGCGAGGTGCCGCATGAGCAGGTACCCAGTGCGGAAAACCATGGAGCCGCAGCTGAAGCGCAGCCCGTTCCGCACACGGCCGAGGCGGGCATGCCGCAGTCTGCCCCCAGCACAGTCGCAGAACCCGACTCCGGCGAGGAGGTTGGCCCCGATCCTCTTCTGCAGGCGACGTCTCGGGTCGCCGCAAGGGCCCGGGGCCGTGGCCGTCGCGGGGGTCGCGGGCGCGGGCGATGTGGCCCCGCAGCAACACCAGCTCAGGAAGCCTCCGAGGGGCCACTTGAGACGCGAGCCATCCGACGCGCTGCAGCCGCTGAAGCCGGCATCCAAACAGGGCTGCTTGCGCTTGATGCGGTTTCGCTTGAGGACCACTTTCGCCGGAGGGTGCTGACCCTGCAGGGAGTCCCTGCGCGCCTCCGTAGCACGCTCCGCGCCGCTATGCGAGCAGGTCTCCGGCTCGCTGTGGAGGGAGCTTCCCCAGAAGACGCTGCGCGCGGGTGGAAACTGTTCTTCCTAGCGCCGCGCATGCTGCTCTTCCGCTCGCCCGGTGAAACTCGGGTCGCCCCTGAGGAGCTTGACCGCCGGGGCAGTCTGTTCCAACAGGGGCTGTGGCCTCAGCTCCTTGCAGACGCCTCACGGGCTGCGCCCACCCATCCGCGCAATGGATCCTCAATGCCGGACGATACGGCCAGGGCTGCCCGGGCGGCTGCGCTCGTCCACCTTGGCGAGCTCTCTGCTGCGGGGCGCGCGCTAGTCTGCGAGCCACTTGCGCCCGGCAGCGAAGCCACGCTCGCTGAGTTACGCGATCCCGCCCGGCGGCCTTCCGAGCCTTACGGTCCGATCGCTGGCAAAGCGCTTGAATTCCAGCCCCCGGAACCCTGCCCGCTTCCCCTCGCTGCCTTCGTCGAAGGCTTGCGCGGCGCCAGGCGTGGATCTGCGGCTGGGCCTTCGGGCGCTACGAATGAGTACTTTCGCATCCTTCTCGATGATGAGGAGGACACTTTGCGCTTGCATGCGGCTGCTGAGCGGATTGCCACGGCAGAGATCGCGCCGTCCATCCTGGATGCGTTACGAGTCGGGCGGATCGTGGCCCTGCGCAAGCCAGCCGGCGGAGTCAGAGCCCTCGTTGTCCTGGCTCAGACTTTCTCCGCCCAACTCCAGCAAGCTTGTCAACCCTTCCAGTTTGGGCTCAGCACGAGAGCTGGAACTGAGGCGCTCGCCCGTGTCCTACGCGTTGCAACCGAGGTCGACCCGCGTGCCACGGTGCTGTCGGTCGATGCAGCTGGGGCATTCGACCATGTGTCCCGGGCTGCGATGCTGGCGGCGTTGCATGCGCAACCAACGCTACAGCCTCTCCTCCCATATGCCCGACAGTTCTACGCCACAGCTAGCCGCTACGTGTGGACGGACGACCAAAGATGCAGCCACGAGGTCTGCCAAGCTGAGGGCGGCGAGCAAGGGGACCCCCTCATGCCCGGGCTGTACGCCCTGGCCGCGCACGGTGCTCTGCAAGCTGTCCAATCACAGCTCCGGGATGGCGAAGCTGTTTTTGCTTTCCTGGACGACATCTACGTCGTTGCTGCACCTGAGCGGGTCCTCCAGCTGTATGAGCACGTCGAGGTCGCCCTGCGGGAGCATGCGCGCGTCCGCCTCAACCGCTCCAAAACCAAGGCCTGGAATGCCGCTGGCGAGGAACCGCAGGGCATCCGGGACCTCCAGCCTGAGGGCGGTGATCTGGTATGGGTTGGGGATTGGGCGTTGCCCCAGGATCAGCAGGGTCTCGTCGCGCTGGGCACGCCGCTCGGAACCGATGCCTTTGTGCAGTGCCAGCTCCGCATCAAACGTGCTGCCCAAGACCGGCTCCTGGAGCGCATCCCGCATGTTGACGACCTCCAAGCTTCCTGGTTGTTTTTGCGCTACTGCGCTGCGCCGAGGGCAAACTACTTGCTGCGAGTCCTGCCCCCCGCGCTCAGCGAGGAATACGCCGCT
>CAJNIZ010005284.1:4877-19724 GCA_905231905.1 Symbiodinium pilosum
TACATGGACCCTCTGGGTAAGTTTTAGGGGGTTCAAGGTTGACAACGATCAGGGCTTCTGCTTTAGGGCTACGGCCTGGCTTTAAAAGTTGCAGGTAACTGCGGAGGTAACAAAACAAGCCTTGCAAAACCTGGTGCACCCAACAGACCAGGATGTAATTACATACATAACTTGAATAGGTGCTTGGGGTATCCTGAAGTTTCAGCTAGCTCGGGAACTAAGGTGAGAAGTATGTAGATAATCCCCTGGACTCTATATCATCACTGTTCACCCTGAGGACATACCCTGAGTGTCCAGGATCCAAATAAGAGGGTTTAAGGCCCCAAAGCCAGTAATGTTATAGTAGGTGGGCCCCTAAAACCCCACTACTTGGGTGCTTGGAAATAAGATTAATGGTATTTGGGCCCTAAAGCCCTACTAGTATTTGGGTGCTTGGACTCTCAGGGATAGGGAACCCTGGTACTCAATGACAGCAACTCTTAGACGTGAGTCCTATAGCTCGCGGAAAACCTGTGACGCCGGAGATGTAGAATTGGTAAGCCGTACACTACGGGCCCACGGACTCGTCAAATGTTAGGGCCTTAGGTCCAAAATACCCTTCTGATTGTAGTATTTGGGGCCTAAAACCCCCATAATTTAAGATCTTGGATTCTTGAGGACACAATATACAACATTCCGAGTTCTCCCCATCAGTAGCCAAAACCCTAAACCCTAAACCCCTACACCCAACCCCTCGGCCCTCCAAACAGGGTTTAGTTGAACTCAACTATGGGTTTAGGGTTTAGGTGGGCTACAGCCCCTAGTTACATAACTATACTTATACATCCCATAACTACAGGTGATAGGACTCACAAGTATAGTTATCCCCCTAAGCCCTTATAACAAGTTATAGCTCAGGGGCCTGCCCAAGCAAGATTCCTAGTTGCCTCTACCCTGAACAGGGTTCAGGGTTTAGGGTTTAGGGGTTGTTCACCGGTCTCTGTTCTTCAACTGGGGAATATAGTCTAAGTAAAGACCTGAATCGTGCCCGGAATCCAAACGTTGGGACTGTATTGTACAGTTGTTGGGAATACCCTACCCGTAACCAACCCCAAGCCCTGAAGCCTAAACCCCTAAACCCTAAGGCCTAAACCCTATTTGAGTTATAGTCTATAAACTCCTAGTTTCCCCGGTGATAACGCAAAAATACTCCCCCATATACTCCCCTATATAACCCCTTAAGGAGGTTTTACTATGGCCAATTTGGGAATGTTGATGTTGCCCGGGCGCTCATCCGCTGGCCAGCATTCAAGGCATGTCGGGAGACAGCTTCCGCGTCATAGGCACCGCTCACACGGAGCTCCTTGCAGAGCTTACCCTAACCCTAGCCCTATAAGGCTCTAAGGACTCAGAATGTAAGGTTTTTGGGCCCAAAAGACCATACTATACTAGGCTTTTGGGCTATTTTGAGCCTCGGGGTAAGGGTTTAGGGTTCAGCGTCCGCAGGAATCTAAATAGCCCAACGTAGGCAATAGTTGCAGACTTTAGGGCCCAATCTAGGCATTATTCGAAACTTGGATCGCGAGGGTAAGTCTCAAGAAAGGAACTCCACGTAAGGGTCCTTCAAAGAGTCACAGGAACAGGTATGGACTAATAACATATAGGGTTTCAAGAGTCTAGGGTCCGTGTACGCAATAACTGAGGGCCCCTAAACCCTAAACCGCGTGGTACGGCAGCAGTAATTGTAGCATAGCCTTGGGGGAGACAAGAGGTTATGCGGCAGAAGTACAAGATTTAGGAAGTTTGTTTCTAGTGTCTTTGCATCATGTAGGGTTTGCGACGTGTAATTATGTCTAACATCACATGCTGACACACGCCCGTACTTCCACAGATGGCTGACCTTTAAGGCCGGGTCCATGTGTCTTAGCGTGCACTTTCCAAGCCTGCTTAGATGAAGACTGCAAACCGGAAATCCCTAAACCCTAAGCCCGTGTTTCCCGTTACAAAGCTTCGAAACTGAAATCCCAAGCTCCAGCATTTAACTTCACAAAGCTCGGAACTCTGCGCACGTCTTTCAACCTACAACGCATGTAGCTCGAAGAGGGTTTAGGGTTCAAGGTTTCAGGTTCACATAACACAAGCTTCAAGCGGTTGGCTTAGGTGCGAAGACCTAAGAAGAAGGTACTTCGGATTGTTGATGACAGAAACTAATTGTAGTAGAGGGTTTTGGCAAAGTAGATGAGTACTGGGTACTTGGACCCTTCAGGAAAACATGCTTCCCAACACCACGTAAATACAACCCATATAGCTCATTCTTAATACTGCCTTTGTCGTACTTGGAATTACGCACGGTTTTTAAGGATCCAAACAGCTCAACAAGATACCCCTAAACCCTAAACCCTAATGGATAGACTACACCTAGACCCCCAAGTACCCTCCATAGACCCTAAATATTTACAAATAGGACCTACATAGACTCTATTTTGGGATACCTGGGGGGTCTAGGCAGGAACCTGCACAGGAATTGTATGCATAGACTTCGGACCCTAAACCCTAATGCATGCAGTCGTCATACACTTTGCTTTTTAGGGGATGTTCCGATGGCCACAACGGGTTGTTTACACCCTAAACCCTCCCCAAACTCTAAACCCTTGATCCTAAACCCTGAACCCAACGCCCTAAACCCTGAATCTTGACATCTTGGGAAGCTCAGGGCCTGGGCACCCAAGGCAAGCACTCTGCGCCAGCATCCCGCCTTAGACGTTTTAAGTTTAAAGCTACCCGGTGAGTTAAGGGTTGAGGGTTAGGCTTAAGGTTTAGGGTCTAGGGCTTAGGGAAAGATACCCCTAAGACCTCAACCCTAAGGGTCCAAGGACTCAAATAGTCGGGTTTTAGGGCCCAAATACTATCATCCCCTAAGGGTCCAAGTACCCAATAATCATATACTTACCCAAAACCTGTACTATAATCCCTATTGCCCAAATCCCAAATACCAAAGTATTGGGTACATGGACCCTCTGGGATCTGAATGGTATTTGGGAACTCACAGTCTAATATTTGGGTCCTTGGACCCTTAGGAAAACCCTAGCCTCAGGGCTGTAGGATTTCATCCTAAACCTACACCCTAAAACCTAAGTCAAACCTGATGGGTTCAAAGCTTAGGAATTTAGATTCAGGATTTCCTCAGGGGGTCAGGGGACATGGTAAGTAGTTTCAATGGGAAAACTGGAGCTATAAAACGGATTATAGGAGCTATCATCAACTCCTTCTCCAAATTTGCCAGACCAGCAGCTTGTACCACCCAAACACAGTACACCCTTACATTAAACCTCGCCACCGACTAGGAGAACAAAAAAAAAGACCAATCGTTCAAACTCCTACTCCCTAGATTAAGATCATGGTTTTCCAGAAGCCTCAAATCTTGTTGGTCGCTTTCATCTTGATCATTGCAAGAAAGTATCGCATGGTTCTATAGAGCATAGGGTTGAGGAATTTGGCGGTACTGGTTTAGTGCAGAGTGTTGGTGGTCTTCATGCTTGCTTAGGACGTAAAAACATTTATGGTTTCTATAGCTAGAACTGTTAGAGAGCTTCTCCACATCTTCAAGACATGTCCCTGCAGAATTTTTATAACCTCTATGTAATCTACATGTCCCTTTGGTCCCTAAGGTACCTTGTCTTGAGAAACCCTAGACCTTAACCTCGAACCCTACGCCCAAAGAACTATGGCATGTCCTCAAGCTACACACCGTCTTGATTGGGTCCCTGGAAGCACGCCCTAAAACCTAAACCCCCTTTCGCCCATCTTTCATCGCATCTCAGGGGCCGTTTCCAAGGAGAGAAGAACCTCAGGTCTTAGGGCTTGTGGGAGTTGGAGTTTAGGGCTTAGGGTTTAGAGGATTTCTGGTTGAGGCCTCAGCCCTTTTGATTGTCAAACAGTCCAACATAGAAATTGCGTAAGCCTAAACAAGAACCAGTGTCCTGGCGTTAGACCTCCCGCAGAGTAGATTTGTCAAAGCAGGGTTGCCCTTGTATGGGACCGAGGACTGTAGGTTGGGATGGGGGGGGGTTTAGCAGGGACTCTGAACGATAAAGTGAAGGTTTAGGGTTTAGGGTTTTCACTGCTCCCTGCTGTGCATGTGGTGTGGGGATGGGAGGTTTCAACAGATTGGCAGGGAATTTGTAAAGCAGTTCAATGTTCAGATGGTATGGGGAGGACATGCGGAGGACATAAGGTACTTTCGAAGACTTATCAGCAACATCTAGACATCTGTGCATATGGCAACTGGTTATCCTTCCTATGCGGTGGTTTCTTCTGTTCTGTTGGGTTTTTCATGGTTATACAAGCTCTTGGTGGGACCATGTAAACATTGAAATGCAACATCGGGCACAGTCACAAGGATGTTGAACAACCCCCCCCCCGGGTCTTTTGGAGTTCTTGAGATCTTGTAATCACCCCCTCGGAATACTATCCCACTTGCCCCATACTTGGAGGGTCAGGGAGACTTAGTAAGTAGGCTAATAACCCCTATAACCCAGATAGTAAGCCCACTTATCCCCATTATTAACCTACTTACTAAGTCCCCCTGACCCCCAAGTAGCAACAGTTAATCTGTTTTTAGAGCTGTTTGTACATCTGTTTAAATTCAATCGACTACACTGGACGATTTCTGTCGTCATCAGGGTGTCGGGTGATCTAGCATTGTCAAATGAGAGGTAAGTACAGCAACTCAGGTACCCAAGTTGACTGCAATACGGACAGTCATTTAGGCTTTCTCAAAGGATCTCAGGTACCTACATAGGGGATACTAAGCCAAACCATATAACTAATTCCTAGTATAGCCCTACTTTATACCATATACGCACCTAGGATCCTGGGGGCTTAGAATTTAGGATTCCGCGCGCTCACCTACACTGGCACCTACTGTACCCACAGGGAACCTACCATCGGAGGGAGGCGCCAGGAACGCCCCATGCTGCCTGAATTAACCCTGAGGGCCCACCTAAAGATGAAGGATTTAGGTCCCAAATACCATTCAGATTATAGCATTTGGGCCCTAACCCCCCATTGTTAAGTCCCTAAACCCTTAGGGTAACTGTTACCCCAGAGACCCTAAACCCTAAACCCAAACCCTAAACCCTAAACCCAAACCCAAATCCTAAACCGTATAAACCCTATAAACCCCAAACCCAAACCCTAAACCCTAAACCCTAAACCCTGTAAACCCTGTAAACCCTGTAAACCCTAAACCCAAACCCTAAACCCTAAACCCAAACCCAAACCCGAAACCTTATAAACCCTAAACCCTATAAACCCTAAACCCAAACCCTAAACCCTAAACCCTAATCATCTAGGCCCTGGCAGTGGTATCAGGCCCTGCAGTCCTTATAACCTTCATCCGCGAAGCTGGGGAGCCGTTCGAACCCGGGGTTTATGGTTTAATCTGTGGGGTTTAAGGTTTATCTTTGAGGGTTAGGGGTTTCATTTGTAGGGTTTAGTGGTTACTTTTTTAAGGTTAAGGGTTTATTTAAGGGTTTAATTTGCAGGGTTTAGGGTTTAAGTTGTAGGGTTTTAGGGTTTGATCTGTAGGGTTCAGGGTTTAATTTGTAGGGTTTTGGGCTTAAGAAACCAAGGAACAGAATTGCAATAAGTAGTGGTGGACGAGTGAACGAGCCAAAAGCGTAGGTTCCCCTACTTCCCCAGCTTTCCTAACATCCTCAAAGACCCCTAATTACTTAGCCCACATTACCACAGGAAGAAAAAAGGATCCCTTTTTCCTTAAATATAAGGAATCCCATACCCCAAGAAGTATAAAGGATCCCTAATATTGATCCAGATTGGAGGTCATCCGTGGGAGGCGTGGTAGGGCGAACCATCAGAAAACAACTTCAGTCTGAACTTAGCACAAAATCTTAGCCCTAAACTCTAAACACTGAAACCCTAAACCCTAACCCTAAGGCTCAAAGTAGCCCAAAGGCCTTGTATCCTTAAACCCTAACCAAAATCTAAACCCTGAGGGTTCAGGGTCTTTGGCTTTGCGGTTTAGGCATCTCATTTGTCAATGTTCCACCGGTAGGGCGGATGGAGTCCACTTCCCCAAAATTGCGAAAACTACTGTCTTTTGAAAACTATATCAGCTGTCATGTTTCTCTGGGGGAGGTTATCTCCAAAAGCTATATAACATTACGTTCTACCGCATTATGTTAACATGTTACACTGTAGTGGGTTCTACTTGAGTTTATCATGTTATTTTAGGTTGCATGACTTTTGCTACTTGGGATCCCGAAATATACCCTGCGCATGAAACAACTACCATATACACGATGCTCCTAACACTCGTTAGTTAGGGTTTAGGGCTTGGGGCTTAGATTTTCGTGTTCCTAGCGCTCGTTTGGGTTTCGGGTCTCTGGCAAGCAGCACCCTGGTAGCACCCGTCATCTGCCGGCACCTGCAACCCATTTGAATAGCATTCTTGCGCAGCTGAGCCTTGTAAGTTTGTCTTCTTCTTGTAAAGTACAATACCCCCATCCCCCAACCAAGCTTGAAAATCCGAAAGCGATTAAACTTTGCAGAACAGTTTTTTTAGAAAGCAGAAGAATGTATACGTCTTTTGAAGGTTTCTTGGGGGGAGCTACCGTCGGCGGAGGCAGAGCAAACGTAACCTTGACGTGGAGTGCATCTGGGTCTCTTTGAGGCTCTGAGATGTTCTTGCTGACTCTGAGTGTGTGCGCGCATAGGGAGTGTTCCCTTAATGGATCGCACAACGCAAGAAGTCACACCTGTCTTCAACCATTACAACAAAGGCCAACATGGCGGCCAAAATGTAAAACGTAAACGGCATTCTACCTGGAACAAGTAACCCTCAGTCAAGCCCAAGGCCTTACTTATTGGGAAATGGATGTGGGTAGGTGCGTGTACGCTTTTCGGGTAGGGTTTGGGGTACTCTATTTGGGGAATAGATGCGCATGATATAGCAACAGCTATACCTGAAGGGCTCAAGGACCCAAATAATGGGTTTGAGGGCCCCAATACTATGATATTAATGGTATTTGGGCCCTAACACCCTATTATTTGGGTCCCTGGACCCTTAGGTATAGGGATTTGTGTTCGCACTCTTGAGCACCAGTTGGCCCAGCAATGAGACATTCCTAGATCAAACAGTCAAGTTGCAAGCGGCCTCAGTTCTCATCACAAGAGCCGACCCTGAAACTCTGAACCCTAAGCCCTAAACCTTAAACTCTAAACCCTAAGCCCTAAACCTTACACTCTAAACTCGAAGCCCTAAACCTTAAACTCTAAACCCCAAGCCATAAACGATGAACCCTAAACCCCCAAGCCCTAAACCCTTCAGGGTAGTTATCAGCCCCTTTCGTCAACAAGGATCCCACAAGGGCCAAGTAGTCCATATTTCTCTGGAAATGTTTAGGGTTTTTTTCCGGCTTAGGGTTTCAGGTTTTCAAGTTGAGGGTTTAGGGTTTCAGGTTTAGGGTTTAGGGTTCACGGTTTAGGGCTTAACTTGTCAAACTTGCGGTCTTTTTGGATTTCCATTATGGTACCACCCCGAATATTTGGGGGACCTTGTTTTCACAGAACCACCCCCAATATACTTTGTAAGATCTCGCGTCAGAGTCAATATTGCCTCAACTCCGTGTATTCAACGTTGAGGGTTTGGGGTTTGGGGTATTGGGCACTTAAACTACGATAGGAAACACCTATTATCTGGGCGTTGTCTTCAAGCCGTCGAGCATGCCCTGCACTGAAGAATGCGCCCTGAAATCAACACTGGATGGTGCTCTGAAAGCCGTTTGCCTGTTTTGTTATACAAATATGGCAAGAAATTCGTTGCCAGTTAAAAGCAAAACAATGCTGGAAACCGTGCATTTATCCTCTAAATCCTAAAGCCGTAAACCTTATCCCAAAGTTCCACCTAGATCATTTTATGCAGCCCTGAAGAAAAGACTTCAAACAAAGCTCCGCCAAACCCACAAGCTTCAGCCCCAAGCTCCGAGGTTGGGGTTTTGGGGGGTCAGGGTTCCTTCAAGGTTTAGGGTTTAGGGTTGCAGATTTAAGGTTTTTGTTTGCGAGAGGACATAATAAAGTATTTCCAGTTATTACTTGCGGTGTGGTCATTGGCCCACACCGCGGGATGGAATCCCTGTGTTGTAGTAACGAGCTAACAAGGTATACTTCTACCTCTGCGTTTTCCCGTGATAGTGATTCTGTCTTTTAGGGGGTCAGCGAAGACGACCTTAGGAATGGGGTATTCCGGACTGGCTAAAAACACCTCGTACATCATGCTGTGCTGAGCGTCCAGAATTCGGTCAGAAGGGCATTGTGGTCTGAATGAGTACAGTGATGTTTACTGACACAGGGGCGCGCATAACCATGATTACATTTATGAAGATTATGAGGATACAACACATCCACCTTCTTCAAAAGCCTTCCTATAGGTTTTCCTCCACCCATGCATTCCGCGTGCTTCGGCAAGTCGGTATCAATACATATATAATTACATTACGTGATTGTTCAACGATTCAGGGTAAAAAGGAGTAAAGCGTACAAAATGCACTGGGAGGAATGACCATGCACCCATGTATGTATTCACACACACACACATATATATATATATACATATAAGTTTTCATGTATCCCTATACCCCTTTTTAGTTACCTTAATTAGGGAATATACCCTAAATCATGATAGGATCCCTAACCAGATTTAAGATGATTTGAAATCTATTCCCGAGTGAAAGCATGCTAGGCTGTCCGCAACCCTAAACCCTAATCCGGTCTGTGCCAATCAGCCGCTCAAAAAAGCCATCTCTTTTAAAACGGTCATCTCGTGCCGCGTCCATTCGTACTTGAGCCAGTTCTGGTCTGACATGTGTCATTGAAAGTCTAGCTCCTGCCGCTGCTGCTGCTGCTGTTGGGAAACCTCCGCTCTGAGATCCTGCAGCTCCTCCTGCTGCAGCCGAACCTGCTTTCTGAGATCCTGCAACTCCTTGTCGGCTTGTTGGCGCGCATGCAGGTGACAACCTTCCCCAGCATGACGCGTCCTTTGAGATCCTGCAACTCTTTTTTGGGGCGCACGCAGGTGACAATCTTCTGCAGCATGACGACACTGTTGCAGATTTAGGGCTCAAGGCCCCGAAATTTAGAGTAAGGGTTTGGGGTTTCGAGTCTGAATTATGACTTGGAGACCCGGCCTAAGAACTTCAGCCTATCCTTTCCTGGGCAGCCCTTCTAAGGACCTCAGGTAGGGTTTAGGGTGTTGCTAGGACCCTATCATTACCCGATAAACCCTTATACATAACTCCCAGAGGGTCCATATATACAACTATTAAGGAATTAGGCCCCAAAATACCATACTCTAGAAGGAATTATGGGTCCCAGTTCCCTAATGGTTGCATATGTGGACCCTCCGGGACTTATACCATGAACCCTCAGCCCTCATAGCACAACCGCATAACCACAGGAATGAAGAACCAAATGGATGAGAACCTGGAAAATGAAGTTGAACGTAGAGCTATTTTAGACTATATATAGCTTGGGTACTGCCCCCCCCTCAGTAACAGTTGGATAATAATTCTAATATGGGTATATATAGCCCTTAATAGGACCCCTAATATAGACTGTTACTGGGAGGGGGCAGTACCCAAACTATAGCTCATGTAGGGATGTAAGGAACTTGAGTTGAATTGCCGCTAATTAGCGGGAAACTGTATCAGTTCCAATGTAGTTATGCATTCTTGTGTTAACTGAATTCATTTCCGGAACACACGCCGAGTTCCCCTACATTACCCTAAACCCTACACCCTAAGCCCTAAACCCGCTTAGTGGCTCTCCAGCATCAGAACCCACCTCTTTCAGGTCAGGCATCAGGGTTTGAAGTGCTCTGAACTCACCCTTGCAAGAGGCTCTAAATCCCAAACCTAAGCCCTAAATGCCAAACCCTAAACCTTAAACCCTCAACTCTGAATAAGGGATTACAATAGTACCCCCCACAAAGGTACCCCCCCCAGGGTTTAAGGAGCTGATAAGGACTATAAAGGGGTTAATAAGGGCCAAGAGGGTTCTAAATCTGGGGGGGTACCTTTGAGGGAGTACTATTGTAATCCCTCAACTTTGAACCGGCGAACAGACTCAGAAACTCCAAGCTGGGCTGCCGTGCCCGACGATGTGCCATCGCGCTGAGGATGCTGATGGACGCTTGCCAGGCATTGAGGCCTTGGGATTAGGGTTTAGAAGTTTTGGGGTTATCTTTGGGGTCACCGAGCTTCCACGCTGGTTCTAATAGGGAATATCATGCTTATATGACCCCCAAATTGTGTATTCCCCTATTCCCTACTGGGAACAGGTCCTGGACTTGGGGTGGCTGGGTGCCACTTAAAAAGACGGGTTCTTCCTTGTGGTGCTTTCAGAAAGCCTCGCTGAGGCTTCAGGGGAATGCGGGCGGGCAGAAGCGCAGGGCGGCAAGAGGACTATGCGCAAGGATCCTCATGATCCCTAAGGGTCATAGTACCCCTTACATGAGTGTTTGGGATTGGGGTCATGATGCTGGCAGTATACTGTAGGTCTTGGGGAGCGGGCACTTATGAGCCCTGTGGTTCGGAGAGCGTGTAGTGCAGCGTTCGGTTGGGAATCTAGGACCCTAAGGGTACAAGGACCCACATACTCAGGCTTTTGGCACAAATACCAGGAATATTATAGTATTTGGGCCCTAGAACCCTGTTATTTGTGTCCTTGGACCTTCAGGGGGAATTTTCTTGAATGACATGTCTGGGAAAAGGCTCGGGCAATATGGAGGCAAGGGCTCAGTTTAAGGGTCTGGGGTTTAAGGGTTTCAGGGTTTAGGGGTTTAAGGGTTTCAGGGTTTAGGGGTTGAAGGGTTTAGGGTTTGAGGGATTTCATGGCTTAAGGGTTGAAGGGTTCAGGGGTTTAGGGTGAAAGGGTGTAGGGTTGGAATTCGGGTGTTCACGAACCCCCCATTCAAGTGGGTGCTGGGGTGCGTGGGGTGCTGGGTACAGACATTTGGAGTGCACACAACCATGTGTGATCGGCTTCCTCCTACCTGGTTCATTTTGGGTGGATATGAAAGCTAGAAATGTTATTTCCCTAAACCCTTAGACCCTAAACCCTAAACCTTTAAACCCCCAACCCTAACACCCTAAACCCTTTTGGGTTTTTATGCAATAATTAAGAACCATCACCAACAATGACCCAGTTATGGTGTGTCCGCAGGTCGGGGTTGGGCCTCTTTGTCAGCCAAATAAATCACTACCTTAGGGGTCTAAGGACTCATTTTTCGCTCTAAGGGTCCAAGGACTTAAATAAAAGGGGTTCAGGGCCCAAATACTCTAATACCAATGATATTTGGGCCTTAAAGCCCTACTATTTGGGTCCTTGGAGCCCTAGGGTTAGGGGTAGGGTTAAGGGTCCAAGGACTCTTTGTTTGTATACTTCCCCCAAAACCTATATTATAGCTCCTACGGTCCAAAGCCCTAGTACCTAATGAACTCTTGGAATAAGAAACTCTTGCCCCCAAATGTCCACATATGGTCGGATATGAATCTAATCGATGGTCCCCTGAATTGGACATCAAATATGTACACACACGACTTCGTAAAGACCACAATTTGGGGCCACATGCGGTGAGCTTGTTGTACAGTAGATGCCGAGCCGCTTCACACCTGAAAGGGTCCTCACTGTGTCACTGAGAGATGGTGACCACCAGGGATATTAGTCATTACATTAAGGCCCTACACATTCCTATTATGCCAAGGTTACTGAGTGGGGGTCTTGCCGAAGGCGGGCATAGTTACTGTTGATGGACAAAATCCTGCATGACAACATATACTAAACACCTAAACCCTGAGAATTGTGGTAGCATGCTGTACTCAGTACTCAGGGTCATGCTGGATTTCGTCTACCAACCGTGTGCAGGGGCTTTTCTTGTAAGAAACTGCCGACCACCCAATGAGGCAAGATGCAGGAAGTGATTGCCGCTCCATATGTAGCCACATCAGCATACTCAGAGTTCTCCTTCCAGGCGGTTTGGGGTCCAGAGTTTAGGTGGAGGACATCCTACACCCAAGCCCTAAGCCCTAAACCTGAAACCCTACGCCCTAAACCCTAAAGCTGAAACCCTAAGCCCTAAACCTGAAACCCCAAAACAGAAGCTTGGAACCCTAAATCTGAAACCTTAAACCCTAAACCTGCAACCAGTTTTCATGAGGGAAGAGGCCTGAGGCCAGGGATTCTGGGATATGGGAGTTTGTCTGGCACAGTTCTCCGTCGCATTGGAAGAAAACTTAATTTTAGGGTTTGGGCATTTAGGGTCTAGGGATGTAGCGAACATAGGGGTGGGATGCATAGAGACCCATGTCATACTGAGGTTCAGCAGGCCTATGCAAGGATTGAGGGCTCGAAGTCCTGAACCCAAACTTTGACCCGCACGTCCCGGACGGTAAACTCTAAACATTAAACCGGAAACCCTAAACCCTGAACCCTAAGCCCCAGCTCCGTTCCCTGGCGCTTCTCTTGCGAGCCGGCTCGATTCCTTTGCCTAAGGGTCCAAGGTCCCAAATAATAGGGTCCCTTTAGAGGGATTATAGGGGGATATATAAGGATAAATGGGGACTATATAGGGGTATACAGGACCCAGAATAATAGGGTTTTAGGGCCCAAATACTATAGTATTAATGGTATTTGGGCCCTAAGGCCCTATTATTTAGGTCCTTGGACCCTTAGGGTTTGCTCCTCTTGGCAGCCAGCGCCGTTCCCTCGCACTTCTCGTTTGAGCCACGTCCGTTCCCTCGCTACTCTTGTAAACCTTACTTGTATCCTCTACTCCAATATCGTTTACTAGTACTACTCCAGTATCCTTTGCTAGTATCCTCTACTCCAGTATCCGTTACTAGTACTACTGAACCCTAAACCCTAAATCTTAAACCGCAAGCCATGAAGCCTAAATCCTCAACCCTAAGCCTACGCCCAGGAGTTTAGGGCTTATAGTGCTTAGGGTTTTGGATTTAGGCCGTAGGGTATGGAGACTAGATCAGGCTTCAGGGCTTTTGGGCCAGGTCTAGGGTCTTGGGTTGGAGTCCTAGACTCTACTACGGTTTAGGGTTTAGGGTACCTTCTACTCTACACCCCAACCCCCCTCTCCTCCAAGACCATCCATGCAGATTGCCACCGGGATATCCTTCAAAGCTGGAGTTTAGGGTTTTGGGCTATAGATCCCCCTGAAGTAGATAAAATATGTGGGGGTCTTATTACCCAAGACCATATTCGATCTTCTTAAGGGGGACTATAAGGGTCTAGGGTTTGGCCCCACGGTTTAGGGTTCAGGCTTGGGGACCCCCCTAAGGGACCCCTGATTTTCGGAAACTCCCATGCATCGCATGCGATAGCTCCCGCGATCAGATTGGTGAGGCTTGGCAGCGAGTACCCAGCTGGGAACTGGGATTTAGGGTTTAGGATAGCTTTGGGGTAGCCGGAAACTGTCTCACCCTAAAGGTCCAAGGACCCAAATAATAGGGCTCTAGGGCCCAAATACCGTTGATATCATAGTATTTGGACCTTAAAACCATATCATTTGGGCACTTGGACCCTTAGGGTCGTATCACCACACCACTTCAATGGCCGCCGTGACATCAGATTTTTCCTTTACCAACACAGAGCCGCTCTGGGCGATGGTGCTTACCTCGAGGTTCATGGGACTTCGTAATCAAGGCTTCTAGACCCTAGCTTGAACTCATGGTACCTACCTTTTTCAGGCTATGCTGGCGACTTCTGTAAAACATGACCCTTCGAAAGATTGGGTTTGCAGGGTAAGGTAAATCCCTTACTTAGGTGAGCAGGGTTGTCAAGTAACTGATCGCCTGGAAGAACCCCATCTTCAAAAGCACCGTTGTCTTCACATGGCACCCTGCAGGATGCCAGGTGTCATTGCGGGGTGAATATTTTTTGTGTGTTTTTCTTGGAGCGCGGGTCGGGTTGGGTGCAGGTTGAGAATTTAGGTTTAGGGGATTAGAGCTGTGGCCCAACATGCTGAACATTAGACCTGGACACGGATTTCGGGGACAGCCCAACGGCCCCGAAATACGATAATCCTCCTTATGGAGATCACCCCAAAAATGCCGTAATGTTGGGAAACCTCGAACCCTGAACTCACATCCCTAATCCCTGCAACCCTAAACTCTATCTCTACAGGTACTTCTAATTTTGGGACCCCCGCCCCATATTTTTACGTCCTTACCGTCGTCTTCAGGGTCCAGGTAGCCGCCCTAAACCCCTAAGGCTTTAAAGGGGTTTACAGGGGTTAGGGTTTAGGGGTTTAGGGTTTAGGGGTTTAGGGTGTAGAGGATTTGGATAAGCCCTAGATCTCAACCACTTGCAACACTTGCACCACAGTCCGTGTAGGTCTATAGCAAAGACTGAAGGCTGAAGTGATAAAATCGGAACCCCCATCGGGCCATAGGTATATGCTGTATGTCAACACCCTAAACCCTAAGCCCTAAACCCGAAATGCTAAGCCAAAAGCCCTAACCCCTTAAACTTTGGTTTGGGACAGAAGCCAAGGGACCTTGCAAGGACTGTGACGACGGCTCCATAGCTAACCATCGTCGGCTGAAGTCCTCTGGGCCATCCCAGCAAGGCTTGGGGTCTAGGGCTTATGGTTTAGNNGTTTGGGTTTAGGATTTAGGGTAGTAATTTTCGGAAGAGGGCATTCTGGTAGCCCCAAGCCTCCCACTTCGGACAGTGCCACAAGCATATGATAGTTCTATGATACTTCTGGGTTGAAATTTTGGCGGCTGGCGTTGCTAATATCCGGTCATTATCTTTGCGGGGGGGGGGGGGGGGGGG
>CAJNIZ010005285.1:0-12420 GCA_905231905.1 Symbiodinium pilosum
AAGCTTGGGGTTTGAGGGTTTAGGGCTTTAGGGTTTGGAGGTGTTGGGGCTTGAGGGCTTTGGGGTAGGACAAGCAGACTCCCAAAAATGCAGGAAAGCATACTGCCAGAGCGCGGACTTGTCTGAAGACAACGAACTCGCTATACTCCCCCGTTGCGGGGGACCGCAAAGCGGACCCATAACTTCAAAATGTATCCAAGTTCATCCAACAACTCCGACCCTGTACTACATAAACCCTAAATCCACACAGAACTAATCCTGAACGCTAAGTACCTAGGCCCCTGAACTAAGCCTAAGCGCACCCTAAAGCCTACACCCTGAATATCTAAATTCCAATCCCAAAACCCTACAGCCCTGAAAACACTAACTTGGTTGGCCTTAGAGACCTTTGAAAAATGCTAGTAAAGATGGGTCCCTATAAAACCTATAAAGACAAATATTGAAGGAACCCAAAGACCTACCCAGCTAAGTCTTAAACCCAAACCACTACTTAGCCGCCCGGTCCTGAGCTCGCCGAGGGAAAGAAGCCAAGGTGTAGGTTCGGACTTCCTTCTCGGGTTTGGGTTCAGGGTTTTAGTGGTTTAGGGTCCAGGGTCTAGAGTTTAGGATTTAGGGTTTAGGCTTTTAGGTTTTGAGGTTTTTGGGGTTTGGGGTTCAAGGTTTAGGGTCAGATTTTAAACTAACGTGGAGGGTCAGGAGGGGGACTTGATTCATAGGTAAGGTTTGCGGTTTCGGGTTTGGGGTAAGGGGGATTTTGGGCTGAGGGCTCGGGGTCGTGGGACCTGAGGTTTCAGCATAGGGCATAAAATGTAATTAACCTCCCCCCTGATGTCAAATACACCCCACTGTGGCACATTATCATAGATTGGGAATGTTTAACATTGGGGGGGTGGGGGGCCTAAACCTGAATAAACCCCAAACCTTAGGGGTGGAGGGGCTTAAAAGACCCTAAACCCTAAACCCAGCAGGGGGAGGGGATTAAAGGCTATGGCTTGGTGCTTGGGGTTCGGAGTTTAGGCCCTAAGGCCAGGGCTTAGGATGTGAGGGCTCCAGGGCGTGAGCCGTTGAGGGTTTACGGGGTTTAGGGTTTAGGGTTTAGGGTTTAGGGTTTAAGGTTTAGGGTTTAGGGTTTAGGGTTTAGGGTCTGGGGCTCAAGGCCAGATCCGAAGGGCTTAGGGTGTACGGACTTGGGCTTTGAGATTCAGAGCTTAGGGCACCACATAAGCCACCTCGAACTGAATACATGTCATCACGCTACCCTGCTGTTTTAATCAACGTACATGCCTGAAAACCAAATTTGTACCCTAAAGTCATCAGGTCCCGGCTACCTCCGAATACCACCCCCAACCTAGGTACACCCTTTGATTCTCCCAAGGTAATCCCGTTTAAGATGGAGCCTTGGAGGCTAGTGTAGGCAGGGTAGCACAACAATGCATAAAAGAAGCTACAGTCTTGACATGTCTTGACCCTTATCCTCGACCATGAGCTACAAGACCAAAAAGGCACACGCTTGAATTCGCAACTTGCGAGTTCCCATACCCTCTCCATCCTTGAAACCTCTTCCCTAACTTGCATTTGGCAAGTAAGTTAAGAGTCGGGATGACTGGAGTTCATACATGCCCTCTTGCAGGAAGTTACAAGTACATTTACCATGTGCCCCTGACCCTGAGAATTTCTTTCAGGTGCGGAATACAATGGCTGTATCGGCGGGGTAGGCTTCCGGCTTGTTAAACGCATGGCAGTGACCCGCAACCTTAAGCCCATTACCCTTACCTGTACGAACATTATTGAGGGGTTCCAAGTGCAAAGCTTTGAGTTGAAGAATCCAGAAATTATGGCTTCCAGTGAGGGATTCGGGTTCGTGTTTCCCAGTATCCAGGAAAATTTGACTTCTCCCGATTTCTCCTGCGTACCGTAGACCGATACAGCGTTTGAACCAAAATGCGACCTAGCGTCATACAAGCAGCCCATGTTCCTCTTTAAAATGACCAAAAAGAGGATCTGATCTTACACTATACTGACTATACAAGGAGCTATAGTATCACCATCTCTAAAATACTACTCTGAGGCTGCTCGAGGCTTTCACCATTGCAGCCCATGTTACGTTTAGGGTTGATGGTCGAGGTTTAGGATTTAAGGCACCGAACACTAAACCCTATTGTAGTTTCCATGTTCTTTACACTCCTTTGTTGCCTGCTGATCTTGCCCTAAACCCTGAACCCTTCATCCTAAGCCCTGAGCCCTGAAGCCTACTGAAAGGCGCCGGGGACTTAGCAGGTAGGTCATGCATTGGGTTATAAAACCAAATAAGGGGACTTATAACCCGTTTTCAAACCTGCTTACTAAGTCCCCGGGGCCTTCAAATACTTGGGGCTTCAACCGCTCTGAGGGCCTCAGCCGGGCCGTTTATTTCCAAGCTGTCCACGTCTACCTCCTCCACGTCTACATCCTCAGGGTGGAAACAGAAAAGGTGTAGGGTGTTGTAATATAGGGTCTAGGGCTTGGGGCTTCTTAGAATGAATGATGTAAAAGGAGTAGGGTCCCTTTAATGGGCTTGTGTAGGGATACAGAAGGACAATATGCGGATATATGAGGCTATGTATGATTATCTAAAATGTAGGTGCCAATATTCAAAGAATACAATGGGAAAATCAAATAGCACATCCATTGGAAATCAGATGGAAAATGACCTGAAAACTGGGTTTACGTAGGAGTTGTAGGGATTGTACGTAGTGGCCCTAAACCCTAAACCCTAAAACCCCAATGTCCCAAAGCCCTGAAATCCTCAACCCTTAAACCCTAAACCCTAAACCCTGGCCGAATTAGAATAAGGGCTTGGGGGCTTCTACATCAGAGCTTAGAAGGGGTACTGGCTCGGAAGATCAACCATATCAGGGCTTAAGGGGTTTAGGGGTTTAAGGGGTTTAAGGGGTTTAAGAGGTTCAGGGTTTAGGGTTTAGGGTTTACGGTTTAGGGTTTAGGGTTTAGGGTTCAGGGCCTGAGGGCTTAGGAGTTTAGGGGTAGAAGTATAAGGGTTAAGGGTTTATGGTTTGGGTGTAGGAACTACAGTCCGCGCTTCGAATTACCCTTTTGGGCATGATACAAAGCCTAAGCCCTAAACCCTGAACCCTAAACCGTTAATCTCTCAACCCTTAAACCCCTAAACCCCAAAGCGCCTAAACCCCTAAATGCCTAGACCCTGAACCCTACATCCTGCAGGTCTGGACCTCCAAGCTTAGGAAACTGCTTTGTCCAATGCCCAAAGCCTAAGATCTTCAGGCCCCAACGCATACGCATAGGGTTTAGGGCTTGGGGTTTAGGGGCTAGGGTTTACGTCTTAGAGGTTAGGGTTCAGGGTTTCGGGTTAAAGGCTTCAGGTTTAGGGGAAAAGGTTTCTGGCTTGGGTTTCGGGCTTAGGGTAAATTACAGTACCTCAAGCAAACGGGCAAGGCCAGCTGAACCCTAAACCCAGTCTTGTTGGGAAACCTGCCCATATTGTGCTAGTGAAGTTTGAGGCCCCCGATTGCTGCGTTTGAGGGTTGAAAGTTTAGGACTTAGATTCTTTACACAGCCCGGCGAAGCGAACCTACAAGTGCTTCAAAAAGGGATGGAAATGAGAAAGCTCAAGAAATCATCCAGTGAAAAAAGGAGCACCAAACTTTAAACCAAATCCAAGAGCCTCAACCCTGAATCCTGAAAAATGAGCCCTACTCCAAACTCAAGACACGAACACCCTCGCCCCAGAACAAAAGCCTAAATAATTTCCAATGTCATTATTTGGAGGTCTTGAGGTATCCTCTACCATAGTCATACAAAGAACCTAGGCCATGGCATTGGTAATATTCAGGCCCCCAGACCCTGAATCATAAAATCAATCCCACATCCAAACTTTCAACCCAGACCGTAGATCCTGAAACCCTGAACCCTAAACCCTAAACCCTGAGTCCTAAACCTTAAACCCTAAACCTGAACCCCCACACCCTGCATCCCACGTCCGAACATCAGGTCCCGAGCCCCTTCCAAAGGGAGGTCATTCAAGCTTTCAACATCCACATCCTTGGCCAGGGCCTCCGAGCACTTGAAAGCCCAAAGGGCTTACTTAGTAAGTAGGTTTTGAAAACCCTTTGGGGGGGTCCATAGGAATGTACGGTATAGGCATATGTAGGGCTTAGGGAAGTTTGGGTTTCAGGCTGAAGTGGGATCAGTGGTGTAATAAGTTCCTCAAACGGAGCTGGCCTGCTTATAACCGCATTGATAACCTGTGTACTTACTTAGTCTACGGGGCCTCTCAGGAATCCCTATACATCCTTCTCTACCACAATACATCCCTACATGTTCCTATAGCCCTAGACGACACCTGCAGAACCCGTTTAAAGGAAGTCCACAGGAAGACCCTTCAGAGTCTCATGGGCCTCCGAGCAGAAGAGAGCAACGGCTTGCTAGTAAGGAGCTTTAATTGCGTCACTATTTACCACGTATCCACATTATGCTTCCTTCAACAGCAGCCCGAAAAAACTTGTGTCAGGCGTGAGTGCCACGACCAGTGACAACCAAGGAGATGTGGTATCCGATTCGGACTCCAATTTTTGGAGCCCTGAAACATCTGGTGCCGTATGACAGAGGCTAAGCTCAAAAGATCCTTGTGTATTGAGACATAAAGATCGACACCCTAAACCGGATGCCCTAAACCCTAGACCCTAGACTTAGCCTCATGCCCTGATACCCAAAGCACAAGGCCCTAGCCCTAAACCCAAGACCCTCAACCCTACACTTGATGCAAGACAGCCTGCCATCCACCGACCACCCTGCAGATCATAGGGATGGAGGTAGGGCGAAGGTAGGGTATGGGGCTCAGGGTTTGGTGTGTTGGTTTAGGGTTTAGAGTATAATGCTTAGGGTTTAAGGTTCTGGGGCTGTTGGGGCCCCCAGAAAGCTTGGAGCCCCCGTCAAGAAATGATTTATAGCCCAGCCAAACATGCAAACATACAAAGGGAGAGGACCCCTAGGAATTCTTCAAGGTGTGACGTTCTCTTGTAAGACGGTGAAGGTTAGAGCAATTCTCAGACAGGCGTGTCAAGCCCCCTTGAGCACAATTCCCCCGTGGCACCCAAAGACGGGGGAGGATGCTTGCTAGAACCGCTGCCCATACCGCGGGCATGGAACCAAAACTGGGGCTCACAGAACTCAGCTACTGTTAGCACAGTGCGGGTTAAGAGTTCTGCATACTTCCATATTCCTGCATACGAGAGCGTATGTCAAAGGCACCATGCCCCCAATATTAAGGGAGGTTCTACAACCAGAGCCCAATATTAGGCCCAAGTACAGGAGGAAAGTTTCCAGTGGGGTGCTTTATATAGCGGCTAGATAAGCGGTATTAATGCCAATGGGAGTTACATGTTGGGTACGTAAGGCTTATGTAAGGTCCCTTTGGTAACACCCCTCCTGTAATCGCTTGAGACCATAGTTCTGAGACACTCTTCCCCTAAACCCTAAACCCTGACCTGGCCAAGGTCAAGCAACCACACCCAGCGCTCCAGTAGAGCTGGAGGGCTTGTTGCGTACTGCCCCGTACTGCCCCCACCCCGTCAGAGTCTATAATGGGGGGTCGGTTTCGGGTTCAGGGCTTCGGGTGTTTTTTTCTCGGACCTTTTCTCCATGGCCTGAGATCAGGGGTTTAGGGTTCAGGGTTTAGGGCTTAGGGTTTGGGGTTTGCGTGAAATATACCTATGATATAAATTTGGTGATGAATATTATCTAGCTGTTTCAGAGGGGGGGGCAGTACCCAAGGTACTGGGGTTCTAAGAATCAGGGTACGAGCTTCGTGTTCCTCGTTTATGAGAGGCCTACTATTTGCAAGCAAAACTCTTCAGTGAATCAGTCAGAAAACCACAAACACCTGAGCATCCAAGGTGAAATGTCGTTGCCACGTATGTTGGATACTCCGGATACAGGTGTGCGGAATGTCTGGGAGCCTTGTCACCAGTTTTTGACGCCTCCAACCAAACTGCGTTTCCAGCTTTCCTGGACGCCTCAACACCCTGAAAACCCGAAAAGGTCGGCTTAGGAAGCGGTAAAAACACAAAAGGCTTTGCCTACCCTGACAATGTTCCCAGCAGCCTAAGCCCTAGCAGCAGGATATTTGGTACTTCAGCCAATTACAAAACTCTAGTGTCATCCTTAGTAGTAACTATGAGGGACTATAGGATTTTACCTGGTCATAGAACCTCGAACCCTGAACCCCTGGATCTTACCCTACCTGATTTGCTGCAGAAAGTATGGTTCCTGAAGCTGAGGCTGCTGCAGAAAGAGGATCCAAGCTAGTCTCCTCCTGACAGCGGGGAGCGGGTGTTGGGGCCACACCATTAAGGCAGTCTGAGTGGGTTCAGGGTTTAGGGTTTAAGGGGCATGTCAAAGAGAAAAGCTTCCAATGACGGAGCTCATTATGGGGGGGCATATAAGCGCGGTATAAGCTTCTGAGGAGTTATAGAGGGGTAGATAAGGCTTGTGTAAGTTCCCCTCTCGGACACTCTCCTCCTGTTGTTTCCGTAGACAAGAAGGACTGTAATGTAAAGCATGAATAACTACCAATGCCAGTGACCTATGATCCTTGCACTACATAACCGCGGTTTACAATTTCTGAAACCATCCGGAAAAAATAAACAGGTGCCTACATACAATCCCTATACCAACTCCTACGTAAACAACTTCCGTTCTGCTTGGATTTGTATGTTAGCTATTCATGAGGCTTTAGGCTCAGGGTCCACTGACCTTCAAAGTTGACAGGGTAAACTGAATTGTTTCTGCCTTGGGTTTAGCCAACCCCCCATGCTCAGTGCTTGGGCCCGCAACATGCTATGCCACACCCCATTCTGAGTGCTCAGTCCCCTGCGTTGATCTTCAACTCGAATCCACTTGAGCTAGGTAACAACAGCCTAAAACAAGCTCCAGACACAGCTTAGCCCACCTCAGAAGACTCTAAACGTTGAAGGTATGGAAAAAACGGAGACTTCTATGCTGTTGGTGGTTATATAAGGGCTACTGTAGGGATCCATTCCTCCATTCCCTACAAACAACCAATACAAGAAGCAGAGTCAGGACTGAAATTGGGCTAGGGGTTCAAATCCCCTTTCCGCCCGCCTTCCTGACCTTGACCAGCGCATGAGTCATCCATGGATGCAAGGCGCAATTTTTCAGATGCTTTTATTTCACGGATTTGCAGTGGAGTGTTGGGCATCGACTGGCAAGCTGGGGTGCGGGTGTAAATGTTCACGGTGAGCGCGTTCGTCAATCAGGTCCTATAGCCTGGAGCATCACATTTCTCAAAGCAGGGCTCTTGTTGTCCATGGTAAGCTTGCTGGTTCCTCACAGCCCTGCACGGCTGCCAACGGATAACGTATGGCTTCTGCGTCGTTTTTAGGAATATATTAAACATGTTTCCTTCACATTTCTTATTGGGTCTACTGTGTCTTAGTAGAATTAACGAAGCTAAGAAGAAATGAGAACCTGTATTCTGCGATGACCTAGGTGTGGGCTTGGAGTTCGGGGTTAAAGGTTTACGGTTTCGAGCTTAGGCAAACTTTTGGTTCAGGTCCAGGGTGGCCCTGGTTCTGAAGGATCCGGCATATGTTCAAAGCGTATCCTGGCTTGCAGGCCCATGCTACTTGTAGATTCGGCAATACGCAGGTGAATATGTTAGGTGGACCCCCCACCCTGTAATAGTGGTATAATAGAAATATAAGGGGACCCTAATATAATCACCAATATCCCTTGTATTGACTATTACTGGGTGGCGGTCCACCTAGTGAATACGTGAAGAGGGGCATGTAAGCCATGATTTGAGCGGTTTTGCAAGAATAGGGTACCTTGTTTTAGGGGGTTCCCATGATCCGGACCATACTATTTTGGAGTCTATCTTAAAGTCTCCGTATTGATGGAAAGATATATATATATACATATATATATATGTGTAGATATGGCGAGTCCAGCGAAGCGCGATCAAGCTCCACTCTGCCAGCAGGCAAGAACCCTAAGAAAAATAGATTGTTACCCGACTGTCCCTGAAAACCCCTTTCACACAGTGTGGGCCCTATGGTGACCAACAACACTACTCTAGTGGTAGGTTCAGTAGCATCCTGCCAAGCTGAGGATCGGTGAGCTTGGGGTTTAGGGTTTATGGCCCTTCATAGGACTTCAAGCAGGAAAGTACGGCGCGGCCTCAAGACAGCCAACAAGACTGGCAGACATGGCCCTTGCTGAGCGAGTTTGTGCAAATCTCTTTCTTTCCGCGGCCGTTGTGGTCGGGTAGTCTCTTGTCATGCCACTCAGATGCACGGTTCCATGCAAACCTGACAGCATTTTCGTCCAATGAGCCCGAAGACCCAGATGGTCAAGAGTAGTTCTGCGGAAACAGTCGCGGGTACACATGTTGGATACTGATACAAAGAATGACGAGGAATGATAACCCGGATCGGCAAAAACAGCGGCAAGGGGTACACAGGCATGAAAGCCAGTTGAAACTTCTTTGATCTTAAAATGACGCGCCCTGACCAGGCCCCTCACCCAAACCCTGACCTCTCAAGTGTGGCAATCCCACAATACTGGGGTACTGTGAAGGAACTTAAAGTAAATTACCATAAAGAGTATATAATACGGTTTCCCCAATACAATAACTCAAATTAAGCTTCTTACCAGCAACCCAGAATACTTCAATTATTTGTAATGTCTCTCGGTGGGCCCCAACCAACTATGAACTAACTACGATAGACCAACTACTCAAATAACCCCTATATAATCCCAGTTTCCATTTCATTTTCCATTTTCTTTTCCATTTGATTCTCCATTATTGGGGGTAATATTGGGCCCTAAACCCTAAATCCTAAACCCTAAACCCTAACAACCCTAAACCCTAAATGCAAAGCAGGAAACCCTGGCTCCTTGGAAATGCTCAGAGACTTTCACGGGACATGTGGATGCTCAAAGCATGATACTCAGGCTACCTGCTCACGATTGCTATGCAATCCTTCTGGGCCTCCCAAACATATTGACCTATGTTATGGAGTGAAACAACTTTAATTTTGACAATCCACACTATAGTGCAACAGGTAGAAACTACAAAATTCAGGATGCGCAGTCTACGAGGCTGGTGTGCCAGGCACTCGCTGTGTATGCCATGTGCGTGTGGATGCGGTTGCTCCGGAAATTGAATTTGAAGTTCAGGGATGCGGGCTCACTTGCAGCATGGAGGTAGCCCAACTTATGCAACACTCACAATTTGTCCTCGATGTAGTTTACGGACGGAAAAATCGTTGATCAACCTTCTGAAGAAATGGTCTTGGTATATACAGACAGCCCCAAAAACAAAGCCAACAAAGTAAGGTCCATCAGAGGCGCATGGAGACGCAGGAAGGTAGAGCATGGACCTGAATATGCAGCAACAAGCTAATCAGTCGTGAACTTTCCTTTCACCAGCCTACGTTCATGCAAACTCTGAGACCCTTTGCTGTACTGCTGCTTGAGGAAGTTAAATTAAATTATCAGTTTAAGGAAACTATGTGATTTGCTGCCTATACCTGATATGGTAACTTACTTCAAGTTCCTTAGCACCAACCCAATTTGCGCAACTAGCGTCCCGGCCTGCCCAAGACGAAGAGCTTGATCCAGAACCACTGATTCTTTAGGGAAGTGGGCAAGTGAATGGACACGAATATCACTTTTGCAGCCTGTTGTTATAGCCAATTGCTTTAATTCCCCCTAAGCTCCAGACTTTCAAGCCAAACTTCTTGGGGTTTCTATTGCAGTCGGGAAGCTCACTCCGTCACTCCCACTTAAGAATCAGTAGGATCTTCCGCGGAGATGTTCACCTGGGCTGTTGCTTTGCAATCGTCTTGAACAAAGATCAGAAGGCGCCTGGTGACCGGGCCTTGCTCTGCATGGCTCACATTGCTTTACTACTACTATTACTACGAATATGACTATGATTCTAAAGACTATTATTATTACTATTCATACTACTATCATGACTACGATCATTTGTACTATTATTACTACTACGATTATTTCTACTATTATTACTACCATCGACTATAGCTACCAGTATTCTTATTATTGTACCATATTACTATATTGCTAGTATGCCTGAACACCAGCACTTCCACCAGTCTGTTTCCACAAGGTGTGAAATTTCGTGGCCTACCACATCGGGTCAGGAAATGAAGCTTCTTCCACAACTTGGCATCTGCAACACCAAGTCGGCTATGCTATTTTCAAGCAAACTTGTCTTGTAGAAACTAGGTAGGTATAAAACGAAACACTAGTGTTGTCTGTCAAAACCTGCGGGATATCATCCGCGTATAACTCAGGATGTTCATGCCTACAACCAGTAAACCTCATGAACCCTTTTTCTACACACAGTTTCCATTTCATGTTTAATGTCCTTTTCCATTTGATTCCCGATTTTTCTAGTCAAGCTGGCCTAAATCTAAAACCGTAAACTCTAAACCCTAAACCCTCAATGAAAAACTCTAAACCCTTAAGCTTAAGCCTAAATCCTAAACTCTACAGGGATTTTCCTGCCTAGCTTAAGAAATGGGTCTGAGCCACCTGTTCTCCCAACTTTAGGATTTAGGGTTTAGAGTTTGGGGTTGATTACCATTACTTAGGGTTCGGAGGCGAGCTTTTGAGCTCCAAATTTTTGGAATTGAGGAAATTTGGGAACCCTGAGTAATGGTCAGTCTATATGGGCGTTTGGGTTTAGAGTCTAGGGAATTCTGGAGCTACTTTTAAGGGGACATAGGAGATGTATAGGGCTACATAGAACCATACATAGAACAGGGTTTGCAACAATTTGGGGACACATTCGGGGTGTTTGTTTAGAATAGGGATTTGAATCTGTCTGGGGTGCATTTTCAGGGTGTCTATTTGTGGAAATTTAACATTTTGTCTGGGAGCTTACTCACATGTGACGTTGTAGTAGGACACTAACCCTAAATCCTTGTCACGTTGGCATTCACCCAGGGTTCCTCTTCGACGAGCTATCCCTGGACATGAGCAAATGTCTCCAAAGTTGGGTTGCTGCTAAGGAGATCAAGCTAAGTGGAAATGAATTGTTGAAGAAAAAATCCTTAAGATGGCAAGTCAATTTCAGTGCCATAACAGCAATCCAGCAAAGTCATGAGGCAAACTATGGAGAAAAGCGGAAGGACCATGCGCCTGTTGGCAGACTCAAGTTTCAGGTTAGTCCGTAAACCTGTTGCGAGTTCTGATTGGTTTTCTGTCTATCGATGAAGCGCAGTAAATGTTACATTTGGCTCATTAATGCTAGGTGAGCATGTTATGCAACACTAGTGTTATACATACTGGTAACTACCAGAGACTGCGTGTTACCTGGCTATACCTTGGGTCTGCACCTACCTAGAAAACTATAGAGTTCAGGAAAAGAATAGTATCCGTCACGGTTGGCCTAGCTTGTCCCACTAGGAGCACCATCCAAATAAGCCCCCTGCCCCCAAGAAAACAACACCCCTCGAATAATGCAAACCCCTCAATTTACAGTACCGTACAACTAGGGGGCAGTTTTATTCTTAGCGGGTGAGGACATTGATTAGTACGAGGGTGGATTAAACATGTGCATGCCTGCGCAAAAAATTCTGAAATCCTGGTAATGAGGCCCTTAAAAACACGAATGTGCTGAGACGGCCTGTTTGACTCCTGTAACAGCGCCTCCTATCCAACCTGCTTCCGCGAAATATTCCGCTTGACGGCGTGCGTCGCGATGCTTCGTGCACCAGATACCATCAGCTTGGTTCGTTGTGGTCTAACCCATGATTTTCGAAACAGTGCAGGGCAAGCAAGCTCAAAACACTAGAGAACAAAATTCATGGAACTGCCTGCTCTAGCAAATGGCGTAGAAAATTGAACCTCCAAAATCACTAACTGAAGCCAAGGCTTGCAATCTACAAAAGCAGCCAAGTTGCCGTTGCATCCAGAGAAAGGAGGGCATAAGAGTCATGATAACCACCGAGTAGCAAATCTTCTTCATCATACCATCTCGTCCAAAACAATCGATCGCCAACGACGGCAACTCTCGTGGTTAGCCCCACTTCGATGCCATACAACTCCTCCGTGTTCAGGTCAAAGACAAACGCCGAACGCGCATGGTCCGGAATTCCATACAAGCGGTCATTGGCGAGCACAAGGCTATACCATTTCCAACGTCCAATAGCTACTTTCGAGGTAGGAATGCCAAACACGTCCCGCGTAGGCGCCTTGGCGTTGATCACCAGAATCCTGCCATGACAACTCCCTGATTTTGCCACAGCTGTTCATTCAACCCCGACCCCATAGGGTGGAGGATGAAAAAAAAACAAATAAGGATCAAAAACATAAACTCTGAGAATCAAAAAACAAATAAGGATCAAAAAA
>CAJNIZ010005287.1:0-19715 GCA_905231905.1 Symbiodinium pilosum
GGTCTAAGGTTTAGGGTTTAGGGTTACCTGTGACCCCAATAACCTACAGTTTTATGGGTTATACCTATTAATTAAGGGGTACTTACTACTAAACTGTAGGTTATTGGAGCCACAGGTAAACCCTATAAACCCTAAACCCTAAACCCTAAATCCTAAACCCTAAACCCTTAACCCTAAACCCTAAATCCGTATCTTGCCTGAGCCGAGGCCGGTCGGAAACACCGCGGGGAGCGCGGGCTGAGGCGATCCCCACGCCGGAGCCTGAGCTGAGGGTTTAGGGATTTAGGGTTTAGGGTTTAGGATTTAGGGTTTAGGGTTTAGGATTTAGGGTTTAGGGTTCAGGGTTTAAGGTTTAAGGCTTAGGATTCAGGGTTTGGGATTTGGGGTTTAGGGTTTAGGGGCAGAACAGGGCCACTGCAGAGGTTGTATAGAGTTAAGGGTTTGGGCTTTATAGGGTGTAGGATTTGGGGTTGAGGGTTTAGGCAGTTTAGGGTTTAGGGTTTCTAGAGCGTAGGATTTAGGATTTGGGTGTTGATAGGGTTTGGGGCTTAACGTTGAGAGGATTTAGGGTTTGCAGCGCAGTGTCAGGGCGAAAACTGTACACCTCAAGCCCCTCACCGGCGCTTAAGAAACCATGTGAAAGTAGGCTCCCATAACAAGAACGCCTCATAATGCATTACCCTAAGGGTCCAAGTACCCAATAATCATGTACGGACACAAAATCTGTACTATAATCACTTTTTGCCCAAACCCCAAGTACCCAATTATTGGGTACATGGACCCTCTGGGTTAGAATAATTCCACCATTCACTCCCCAGTGCTCCTCATGGACCCAGTCAAGAATGGAAACCCCGAATATAGCACGGTTATATGTGCTATAATCTAAACTCATGAAAGGGGGATATATAGGGGATTATGTAGGGGACTACTATAATGGTTATTAAGGGGGATACTAGGAGTTTAGACAATGGCTTATATGTTAGTGGGTATTTGTTAAGCGGGGGGTCTGGGAGGGTTTGTTGTTCGGCAAAGGACTTGTACTTCAAACCGTAAGCCTAAGCCCTAAACCCTAAACCCCTAAACCGTTCTTAAACCCTAAATCCCTAAACCCCAAGCCCTATAAATCTTAAGTCACCCTGCACTGGGCTGCCGGCGTGGTGGCTATGTGAAGGCGGTGCTGACACTGCTGTCTGGCCTTGTTGCTTCTAGGGTTTAGGGTTTAGGGTGTAGGGTTTCGACACGTTGGCCCTCACAAGCCCTCACTTCACCCAGGAATGATCTGAGCTCCATTTTTGCGGAGCACATGGCTCTCGCTTCAGAGTGCGTGTGAACGGTTTCCGAGACACCCGGATAAGTCATGCGCGAAGCACCCCCCCGATTTGGCTCGCAGTTCTCCATTTCCAGTGATTTTTATTTCCAATTTCTAAGCAAACAGCCCGCCCGCATACCCCAAACCCTAAGTCCTAAACTCAGTAGTTGTTATTAATCAAAACCCGGGTTTGAGGTTTAGGGTCTAGGTAACCCCAAAAGCGAGTACCATAATTGCATGTTTTGACTTTTTGAGGGCTTGGGGCCATCATGCTGCCTACTTTTCAGGTCCAGGTATGCTTAGGGTTTAAGGTTTAGGGTTTCGTTTTATAAGGTTCAGGGTTTAGCTGATAAATTTAAGTTTAGGGGGTTTTCTAGAAACATGCACCCATTCATAGAGCTCAATAATATACATGTGTTACTTTACTCCTTTCTCTTTGTAAGGACTTCCAAACAGGAAGCCTCAGTTTTCGCAACCCGACGTTTGGTCCGTGACATTCTTTGCTAAGAAAGCCCCGCGCCGGCAGTGGAAGCACTCAATGCGGCGCAGATCCCTGTAAGCAATTATCATACGTTTTCAGGCATATCTGCTTCTTGTAGATATCAATGCGCCTATAGGGGAAGGCAAGTCCTTGGCTGCTCTCACTCTGTGTGCACTGTGGTCTCTCGGGGATCCTAATACGACTGCGGCCCAGGAGTCTTTAAAAGGTTACCCTGTATCGACCATTCTCAGAACCACGCGGTTTAGGGTCTAGGGTTTAGGGCTTAGGGGCGTCATTCAGGTAAGGCTTTTATTTTTAGGACTATTCAAGGTTCAGGGTTGGGCGGGGTACTGGGAGGTTCATGGGACTTATATAGTAATGCAGGAGCTTGAATAACTGCCAATATCACGTTGAGGTCTCTTTGAACTACCTCAACCCTAAACCGCAAACCCTATACCATAAGTAGACAAGGAATCTGGAACTACAGTATAGGAGCCCAGAACGACAATATTGGTAGTTCAGGGTTTAGGGCTTAGGTTGCGCGAGCCCCTACATCAAGTGCTTCTACCTGAAGCAAAAACCCACAAAACCTCACTGTAACTTGCCTTCTGTGAGTTACACAAGCTTAAAGAAGCGTTATAAGGCCAGTTATACGTATTCACTACAGGGTTTAGAGGAGGTTTAGGATTTAGGCGGTTTAGGTTGTAAGGGGTTTAGGCTCACCCAAAAGATCCTAGAAGCCTCTTGCGGGGGACCCTGTTAATAAGATGTGTCAGCTGCATAGTCGAGGGGCCTGAATGGTTGCCTATATCATCTGGAGGTCTATTCGAGGCACATGGTAATCCTTGAGAACTTCTACATTACGTACATAAGTTCCAGAAACCGCACATGCACCATGATAAATCCAGTTCCCCTTTCATTTTCCATGTTTCTTCTATGATCCTCCTTGGTTGGGGTTAATACCCCTAAACCCTAAACCCTAAGCCCTAAACCCCTGAAGGGGCTGTGCTGTTGGTGCACAGTATCCCATTGGAATAATGTACCTCCCTAAGGGTCCAAGGACCCAAATAACAGGGATTTTAGGGCCCAACTACTATACTATTCATGGTACTTGGGCCCTAAAACCCTATTCTTTGGGTCCTTGGACCCTTAGGGCCGTATATGAGAAACAGCCGTGGTGCGTCAAGTCCTGGGATGAAGGTAAATGAAGGGTTCAAGGTGCAGGGTTTGAGGGTTTAGGGTTTAGGGTGTAGGGTTTTAGGGCTTGGGTTAGAAGGTTTTAGGGTTTTAGGGCTTGGGGTTAAAAGGTTTTAGGGTTTAGGGTTTGGGGTTTAGGTATTTCCTTCTGTAGTTGATGGACATTCGCCCTGTTTAGGCAATATATTAAGGACTTTAAGCTAACAAAAAGAAAGCCTATACCCACCCAATGGTCCCTTTGCAAGCCTGACATTGACGATAGCTCGAATGAGGAAAGTCCTGCCGAGGAAGTACTGTTGCTGCTCAAAACCCTGCATGATCTTAGGACTCAGGGCTCACGGGGATACAATGTTACCAAGGGTACCCTCATCATGCAGGAATGGCAATATCTACCGTAGCAGTGCTCTAGCTGTAGGAAGGCATAGCTGCTTCTTCCAGGCCTTGCGCAAGGCGGTCGTGCACGTATGGGACTGAGACGTCTGCCTCGTCGATGATGATGCTTCCTGCCTTGTAGGCAAGTTGTGCTTTGCTTTCAAATTCAACAGGCGTGGCGTACAACTCTCCATTTCTCAGTTCTTCGGAGGCTTGGACCGGGGTCCGCAATGTCAGCTGAGACCGCGCAGCAAGATAGTCTTCTTGAAGACATGCCAATCCCAGGGGCTGGCCTGCCGTTTGGAGCATGCATTGTCTCATTGCCACCTCGCCGGCATTGTCCGAATCGTCCTTCATGTCTGCCCAACGTCGGTGGATTCAACATCAGGATCCTTGTGAGGAATGCTAGGAATGTCCTGAAGACAGGACCTTTAGGGTTTAGTGTTTAGGGCTTGCGATGATTGGGGTTGTAAAGTCCTTCACAATGGGAACCTGGGTGGAGGAGGGTCTAGGACGACACTTTTTGCACTTTTCATACTTTGCAAACACTAAACCCTAAACCGTGTAAGCAAATGAAGACCAAGCCATGCTGGAACTATTCGTTGCAGCGCTACACCATCAGCCCTTAATGCTAGGGTCTAGGGTTTAGGGTTTAGGGTCTAAGGGTACCCTTTGTCCTCGTGTTCATCTTTAATAAGGAGACCCCAAAATAAGATGCCACAAAGGGTTCTACTGGGGTACTTAGATGTACCTAGCATATGAACCCTTAACCCTAAAACAGGTCAGCCTAGACCTCTTTTGGGGTAGCTAACTTTATTTGATGTGAAAGGCATGTGCAAACACTAGGGTTCAGGGGTATCGTATACTAACAAGTATGTAAAAAGGATGGAACGGAGCAACCTTACAAGTACTCAGGCCAAAACGTAAACCGCAAACCCCAAACCCAATAAACCCTAAACTCTATAAACCCTAAATCCTAAACCTGAACCCTAAACCCTATGAACCTAGACCCCTAGACCCTAAACCATACCCTTGGGCCCTGGCAAAGCGGGCTGCTGCCTGAGCGCTCCCCCGGGGCGCAAACGGCGCCACCGCAGCTCCCTGCTTATAGGGTTTATAGGGTTTGGGGCTTACAGCGTTTATAGGGTTTAGAGGTTATAGGGTTTATAGGGTTTACAGGGTTTAGGGTTTTAAAATTTACCTGCGACCCACCTACCTTCGGCTCTATGGGCCATACTCATGATTTAAGGGGTAACTACTACCAAGCTGTAGGGAATTCTGCAAGGGTTTGGGGTTGCGAGCTTGGGGCTTGGGGTTTTGGGTTGAGCGATGAAGGTTCGGGCTTTAGGCAGAGGTAACGCAGGGCCATACGTAATTCTACACCCTAAGCCCTAATCAACCCTAAGCCCTAAACCATCCTGTGCTTCCTTGTAAAGCTGAGGGATACCCTTAGGTCCCTCTCAAGGGTAGATGAGATATTTTGGGTAAGGGGTGGTTGAGGGTTTAGGGCTCCTTGTATGTTCCCAGGCTCAGAGGTATATACATCTACATTGTATAGGGACGTAAAGGAACATTGATAGTGATCATTCAGCCTTCTACAGTGCATTTCCAAAGCCCGGACCCCCAACGTGGTCCCCTACTGTGCCAGTTTCGGGAGATTTTTACAAGGATGTTGCACAAAATAATCTCCAGAACCCCTCATTAAAAAAAACTCTCTAGAATGTCTGCATGTCCCTGCGGTTCCCCAGGTCCCAGTCTTGAAGCAGCTTCGCTTGCCTACGTCTGAAACTTGAAGGCCTCCATACATGGTAAGGTAAGGTCTTAATCTATGGTCCACCCAAATCGGACACCACACAAACACACTCCCACGCGATTTTGCTTCACCAAGTACAATGAGAAGCCCTACCTTATACGCTACGTGGCACTTCGGATTCCTACCAAGGGTTAACCCTTAGGCACCTATAGTAGGAGTATAAGGGAATCCTAGAGTTAAGGGTCTAAGGTCCAAGCTAAGTCCCAAGGAATATATATATATATGCTACCCCCACCCCAAGACCAACCTTTCAGTTGTGATATATACAAGACATATATATATATATGTATCTATACATACATAGACACACACACATATAATATATATATATATACATATGTATGCAAGAAATACTGGGATCCTCCGTGCGGCGATATTAAGCATCCTTGCCTTACAGTTCAGGGCTCAGGCTTTGGGGTTTAGGGCAAAGGGTTCAGGGTTTAGGGGTTCAGGGTTTAGAGTTTAGGGGTTAGGGTTCAGGGTTTAGAGTTTAGGGTTTAGGGTCAGGGTTTAGGGTTTCTGGATTTAGGGCTCAGGGTTTAGGATTTCTGGGCTTGGGGGGTTTAAGGTTTCTGGGTTTGGGTTGGGGGAGAACTCTACTTGCAGGTTAAAGGGACTTACTGTAGCGACTACTTACAAGGCGCTTCTGAGCTTACGCAGAGTTGGGGTAATCTACATAAATCCAGTTAGCGAAATTATGCGTAGGGTTATAAGCTCGCTCACTAAGCCCCATGAGCGAGCCTCCAAGTATGTAACGTGGGGGCCTGAAAGTAGGGCAGGGTTCCGGGGTCCACAGTTCAATCCTCAGGAGTAGGTACGAAGGGATGATACGTGGATGATGTTCCGAATTGTTCAGGCTTCTGAATTGCTAAGCCCGCTGCACCCCGACAGAAGTTTGGGTAGCTCTAAGCCCTCAACCCTGCACCCTGCACCCTAAACCCTTGACTGAGGCTAGGCGATGGCAAAGAAGAATGACACTCCAAGGATAAAACGGTAAATACCTAGGCCCCGAAGTACAGGTACGGGAACCTGTTGGGGTCAAGTGCACCTACTATGAGTATCTGAACCTTGGGGCCACAGGATCAAATTCCACCAGGACCCAAACCTAAACAGGCAACCCCAAATCTCAATCTCCTTGCCATTGCCTCCACGAATTTCACCCGCCGTCGCGCTCCGCCCTGAAATCTAGGGACAGTTATCAAGGATTATATCGGGGTCATCACAAGATTTAGAGGTCAGGGTCGAATTAAGGGGGACTAGGGAAGGAACACGGGGACAAGTAATGATCAGGTTTAGGGTGTCCTTTACGGGGGAAGTGGGGGAGAGGACAGAAAGAGGGTCTATTATAACGCATCAGAACGGGATCATGGTAAGGTTCAGGGTGCTTCAGAGGGAGTGGGGGAGACAACACAGGCACAAGGGTTGAGGGTTAAGGGTTTAGGGTTTAGTATATTGGGATCCACCTTTCCACTCCCCATCAAGCAAAGGCAAGTAAAGTAATACCCTGGACCCTACACCCTAAACCTAAACCCTTAGTGCAGACCCGGACTATCCGAGCAACAAGACTTGTATGCCTCGTACTTCGGAAAGTTCATCCAGCCGAGTGCCCCACTGGTGTGCACGTGTGTACATGAGCTATAGCTTAAACTCCTTAAAGGGGATTGTATAGGGTTTAGGGCTTAGGGTCTAAAATCCTTCAAGGAGGCTATATAGGGGATTATATAATATGTAGGGTTGAGGTCTTTACATGGGGTTAGATAGGGGATTATATAGGGGAGTATGATAGGCCTTATTTAAGGGAGACACTCGGAGTTTAGACTATAGCTGGTTCATGTGTGCGTATGCGTATCAAAGTCTCACAGATATCAGCATAGGAGTCGCACGTCTATGGTTGTGTCCCTCCTGTTGAAGCTACAAACCCTGCGTGACCTTAAGTAACATAGATTCTTGGAGTGATGGTAATTAAGTATACTCAGGCCCTGCAAGAGTTCTAGAATACACCGGCATTTTTCCCCAAACCCTAGACCCTAAACTGAGCTCATTGTGACCACAGAAAACTGAACTCATTGTGACCACAGAAACTGCAAAGTCAGCTTTAAGACTAAACCTCCTGCCTGGTCATTTCAGGGGGCTTAAAAGGTGGGATAAAGCTAGGTGACTTAAAGAGTCCCTATTGTAGATTCTACCATACTGAGGCTTATTTCCTTGACCCCACCTTCCTTTACCACACCTTTTGAACCATGTGATCATAGGTATTCACCTCATGAAACGTAATATTCCGTATACCTTTGTAATCATGCAAGATTTCTCCCAAACCCATAACCCCAAAGATCTAAACCCTAAACCAAACCCTAAGGCTTCGCTAGCATCAACAGAGGGCCCGGAGTGCAATCAACTAGGCACTTCCCTTGGGTACTGCCCCCCCTCAGTAACAGTTGGATAATAACTATATATACTAAAATATAGCCCTTAATAGGACCCCTAATATAGACTGTTACTGGGTGGGGGCAGTACCCAACACGTCCCATTCTTCCCTAGCACTCCTGAAAGCTCGCTTAGGTTCCCTCTTGCCAACACCTCCTTGGACCCCCCCTTAAGGACCTGGTGATCAAGCATAAACTTTGTAACTGTATAACCTCAGATGTTCATCTGCCGCGTAATTTTCCATTCTCTTTCCATTTGATTCTCCGCGATTGGCACCCTAAACCCTAAATAGTAGTTTCCATTTTCTTTTCCATTGTCCCTATATAACCCCAATAATATACCCTAATATTCTACATCTTATGACCCTAAACCCTGAATCCTATGGTCAACAAAAGGCCTGGGGCGTAATCAGCTCAACATCCTTGTCGCTGCCATCTAGGCCCTCCTCCGCCTCAGCATGATTTGGTTCAGGGATGGGGGTTTAGGGAGTTTAGGGTTGAGGGTTTAGGCTTTGGGGCTTTAGGGTTTAGGGCTTTAGGGTTTTAGGGTTCAGGGATTGGGTACTTCGGGTCAAGGAGGGTTTGGGTTCACTGTCCACACCCGACAAGCAACTTTGCATAGCTGTGTGCAAATAATCTGGGCGTCAAGCCTTGATTTCGGGTATGTTGGGTTTCGCCCTAAACCCTAAAACCCCAAACCCAAAAACCCTAAAAACCCTAATCGCAACATATGGCCCTTTTCATTAACCCTATAGCGCTGAGGAAAACGGCAGTAGTTCAACCCTAGGGGTACAACCCTGGAACTCCTGAGTATCCCGAAAAAGCTAAATACTTACCAGTTGTGGTCTGTTGAGGTACCCTATACAGTGATTATGCACAGGATATGGGACCATAATATGCTAAATGATTGTCTAGGCTGCTACTTTACATAATCAGTCTCCATAATTCGCCTTATATACACCGTTTGCATTTCATTTCCCAGTCTTTTTTTCTACTTGATGCTCCAGCATGGGACTCATGTCCCTAGAGCCCTATAGAGCTTAAACCCCAAACCCAAAACCCTGAATCCGAAACCCTAAACCCAGAACCCTAAACCCCAAATCCCAAATCCTGAACCCCAAACCCTCAATCCTGCACCCTAAGCCCTGAACCCTAACCAGAATGTATGGGAACTATTCAGGAATCTGCAGCATCCCAAACGTACTGGGTGCGACTTCGGAGTCCTCACTTGCAAAGCACGAGGGGAAACCAGTCCACTTACACCCCAAACCCTATACCCCTACAGTAGCCCCTGCACCCCTAAGCCCTAAGCTCTGGAACCCTAAGCCCATAAACCCTAAACCCCTAAACCCCCAAATGCTGAACCCCAAAACCCGTAAACCCTAAACTCCTAACCCCTAGACCCTAGCTGGGCCATCCTGAATGGTCGAAAGGAAGCGGCAACGGAGGAATGCAAAAGAACATGCTGATCATATGAATATTACCCAACTGCAAAGGTATGTAGAATAATGGCCTGTTGCTTTGTTTTTAAAGGGGTTTTGGGCGATGATTTCGCCTACTTTGGGGTCCAGGTATTCTAATTATGAGGATCCAGTCCCTTATTCGTTGCTAACCAGAGGTAAGAACTGCCACACGAAGAACCGGAAGCTGAAGGCACGAATTCGGTTTCACTGCACTTTGCAATTGAATCTGCACAAGGCAACTAATGTCGAATAGCGTATTACCAACAGCTCAGGCTCCCACACAGCATGCAAACAAAGACATGTGACTCGCCCTTTCAGTTCCGCATGTGGGTTAAACTCTGGGGTCTCGCAAAAGGCCGCTTCGTTGCGAAGGCCCTTGCAACTACGTCATAAACCCATGAACCTTACCTAGACCCTCGTACCCTAATCCTTTCTGGGGTACCTAATTATGTTATCTCTAGTTCCTCTATCTGCAAAATTATGCACCCGAACACGGGCTAGGCTATACCTAGACCCTCCAATGTAGTACCTTTTTCGTAGTCCCAATAATAGTCCTAACCCCAAAAACCATAACAAACCCAAAAAAGAACTACATTGGAGGGTCTAGGTAAACCCTATAGACACTAAATTTGAATACCCTAAATCCTAAACCCTAATCCCTAAACCCTAAACCCTGAACCCTGAACCCTAAACCCTAATCCCTAAACCCTTCCCCCTAAACCTGGAACCCTAAACCCATAAGGGTCAAGGTATGCCTTCAAGGCCCCTGCAGCTGCATCGATGGTGGCAAAAGTCCGACCTGCTTTGCTGCGACAAGATGCGGTTTAGGGTTTAGGGGTTGGGTTTTGGGTTTAGGTAACAAGGGGAAAATACTATGTTATATAGGGTTATATAGGGGTAATATAGGCTTTATAGGGGTTATTATTGGGATAATGGAAAAGAAAATGGAAACTACTATTGAGGGGTTCTTTACTTTGTTCCCCAATAACCAGAGCTAAAAAAGTTTAGTTTGATAGAGACCCAAAAAGGAAGCCCAAAAAAGTTTAAGTTCTTCTATTAGCTAAGTAAGGTAATGTAGGGGCCTGAGAAAGTACCAACATCATGTTGAGGTCTGTGTGAGGTACCCCATACCACATTCATCTGAGGAATCCAGAATCAGAATGTTGGTAATTACTTAGGCTGCTGCAGCAGAGGGCTACGGGCTGACAACTTCGGGTCAAGCTTGTGCAAGTTTAAGGGCTTAGCACGTAGGATTAAGGGTCAAAGTAGTCCAAATGGATAAGACAGGGTGTCGGCTGACAACCACAGGCTTGAAGAGTCAAGGGCCGTGACGAACATTTTCCTTTTTGGGGTCAAGGGATCGCCAATCTACGCACCTTGAAGAAGCTGATGTGTGCCTGCCTAAGGTTTTGGGACATGGGCTTGCTCCATGTGAGCAATAATCTAAACTCCTAGTATGCCCCTTAATATCCTCCGTAGCAATCCCCTATACAATCCCCTATATAGCCCCCGGTATGCGTTTAGACTATGACTCATGTACGGGTAAAGGCATTGGCAAGGGGAGGTTGGTTTAGGGTTTAGCGGCTTTGGGTGTAGGGGTTTAGGGCTTAGAATTCTACAGGTATGTAGGGGCCTAAATGATTGGATACAGGACTCGGTTTAATGTTGTGAGCTTAGGAGTTTCACTGTGACTGTGCTACACTGGTGAAGGATGACCTAAACCGCAAAAGTATGCAGAATAACGGCCTTTTGGGCAGTTTTAGACGTCGCCGGGCTATTAGTTCACCTACTTTTGGGGTCCATATTGTCAGAAGGGAGAAAAGTAACATATCCAAACTTACGCCACAAAGGTACTACTTCAGGGAGTCCAGGCATCAACCTTTGATTCATAGATAGGTTTGGTGTTTGGGGGATAACCTGCTAGACTGTAGGTAATGACATCAGAAGCAAGACTGCTCCCAAAAGCACCTAACCCCTTCACGTTAAACGGGACCTGAATGATCGCCAAGATGTTTTTGCGGTCTCATTCAGATACATAACTGTGCAAGGAATCTAGGGCCAACAGATAGGTAACCATGTGGGCCCCTGGATTACGGCTGTGGACGGCATGCGTCAGATGCTTGTGAACAAGCTATGAGGATCTAACTTTCAGATCCATCCAGCAGTCTGGATCAAAATCACTAAGCCTTCAACCTGAACTGCCCAAACTTCCGAAAGCCCTAAAACACTGAACCGGCAAATCCTCAATTCCAAGGTTTAGCCTCCTAAACCCTAAACCCCTAAACCCAGTCCTAAACCCAAAACCCTACACTCCCAACCTTAGCCCACATTACCCTAGGAAGAAAAAAGTCTCTTTTGACATAAATATGAAGGATCCCTAACGTTGATCCCCAAGCCCCAAGTCATACTGTCCTAAACCCTTAACCTCTGAACCCTAAACCCTACACCCCCAAACCTACAAGCAGCAGTTTGGGACGCCATTGGCCCTCTGCCTTCGAGCACCCGGCGCCCTTTGACTCGCGATTGACCCCTTGGCGCCACGACAGGATAAGAATAAGGTTTATAAGGTTTATAGGGTTTAGGGTTTAAGGTTTAAGGTTTAGGGTTTAAACTTCAGGGGTTTAGGGTTCAAGAAGGAAGCTATTAATCATCCCAGACTGCTATACAGGGATTAGAATATGAAATTCAGGTTTTAGGGGCGTAGGCTTTGAGGATGTAGGGCTCAGGGTTTGGAGAGTTCTAGGTTGAAGGTTTGGGTTATTTAGGGTGCAAGGGGTTTAGGGTCTAGGGGTTCAGCGTGTAGGGGTCTGGGTGGTTAGGGTGTAAAGGGGTGTTGGGGTTTCGCATTTTGGGGTTTCAGGAGTTAAGGTTTAGGGATTTAGAAGCTTCTGCTTTTTAGATTTAGGATTTAGGGGTTTAGCGCTGAGTCTTACGTGTAGAGATTAGGGGTTCGGGACTTAGGCTTCAGGACTCTAGGGAAGGCTTGCTGCGTTGGGTCTTACGGCTTCGGGAATATGATTCAGGGTTTAGGACGTAAAAGTCGAGGATTTATCTTGGGGAAGAAGGTTTAGGGATTCAGGACTTGCTGGAACGGGGTGTGATTTTTGCAAGCTCTTTTCCTTGAAAGACAAGAAGAACAGGGCGTGATTCAGTTTTTTGCCCGGAGTACGTTACCCAATTCCACCACGAAGACAGGTTCCGTGTCCACTATATTGATGTCCAGCGTTGCTTTGGTGCCTAGGATGCTTGGACGTGGGTCGATAAGGTGGATTAGGGTTTAGGGTCTAGGGCTTAGGCTTCCACAAGTAACATTGCTCAGAGACTCGCTAAGTTCCACGGCTGACATTGGGGGTCACCCCAGCCAAACCACTACATCTCAATGTGAATACATCCTTACTGTTATACAACCACACCCAAACCCCAAACCGGGGAAAGCTGAGTTTTTCTTGGATCCTCAACACTGGTCCCTACGTCTTATTACGCAGTGAACTCCTATCACCCATGGGTTTTAGGGTTTGGGCCTTGTCAAAGAGGCAGGCACGTAAGGACCCTGCGGATTTGAGGGGTCACCTATGTGTAACGGGGATGGTCCCTATTTGCGCTCGCCAAGGATCTGGTGCAAGTATTCTGGTCCAATTTCCAGCGATCTTTCAGGAATCTGCATTTGCGGTCGATGATCCGCGTGTCCGCTTGGACATGGATGCCCTCAGACGCTCTCAAGAGCTCTTGCGGTGGGAGCTTGTGGCTTTCGCGTATGAAGGCTTGACCCATGTGACCTTTGCCGTTGATGACCTCTCCTTTCTTCTTGTGAACGGCGTTATTCTGTGAACACCTTGTTTGCAAGGAACCTCAAAGCCGTGCCTTGTGTGTTTGTCTTCGATTGCAATCAGTCAGCGCTGCCTGAGTAAGGTATGCAACAAGGCACTTGGCGCAGAAATCTGATGCCAAATCGCAGCAATATGCACTTGGGGGTGCCCTCGGATTTGACAAAGACAAATTGGCCGCTTGACAAGGGATAGGAAAACGTAGGGCGAAGTACGGTAAACCCTAAGACTAAGCCACTCGCCTGAAGCCCCATACCCTACATCTCCCCAACCCTTCGAAGAGGCCCTGGAACCCCTTCAATAAGACCCAAGCCCAAAACCCCAAAACCCCATCTTTCCACGTAACCCCTTTACCCCTATGTCTCCCTAGAACCCGTGCAGAAGAGACCTACACCCTAACCCTCAACCCCTCTATCTCCCCAGAGCTCATTTAAGGGGACTTGAACCCTCAACCCTTCATTCCCCTAGAACTCCCGCAAATGGGACCTAAGCCTACGCCCATCGAACCTATGGCTCCTTACTTAAAACCTTGAAACCAACCCGCAAACCCATATCTCGCTAGACGCCCCTTTTGACTGGGCTGCTTAAAACAAATTTCAACTCGCTCTAATAAGGATGCCCATTATTTACTATATACCCCAGAATACGATGACTTAACTTAAGTTCCTTAACAGCAACCCTAAACCCTATGTACCCAGAAGTTACTTGACAGCCGCCCAGCTAAAACTGACCTAATCTATCCCCAAAAGCTCCAAAACCTCAACCACATATCTCGCTAGAAGACCCGTCAAAAGGGACCTAGGCCTAAACCCTAAACCCTAAATCTTAAGCCTTAAACCCTAAACCCTGTGTACCCATATGTTCCTTAAAAAGGACCTAAGACCCGCAAAAAGTTAACACCCCGAACACCCTAAACCCCCAAGACCCCTAAACCCACAAAACCCTTAATGCCCAGAGCCCTAAACCCCCCAAACCCTAAACCCCCCAGAAACCTCTAACCCTTCAAAACCCTAAACCCCCCAAAACCCTAAACCACCCAAAGCCCTAAACCCCCCAAAACCCTAAACCATCCCCAAAATACCCAAATCCTCAGATCATCCCTCGCTTGGGGCGCTGGCTGGTGGGGAGCGGAAGATGGCCTGAGAGAAGAGAAGCTGCTAAAGGTTTAGGGTTGAGGGTTGAGGGTTTAGGGTTGAGGGTTTAGGGCTTAGGATTTAGGGTTCTAGGTCTAGGGTTCAGGTTTCAGGTATGAGGGCTTAGGGTTCGGGGGTAGGGAGGGACGGATGGAATTGTGTAGGGCCATTTAAGATCATACTCAGGTGTTAGGGTTTACGGCCATGTGCATTACTATGGTACATACTGTAAATGATGCAGGCATGTTAGGGTGTGTAGAGGAGGGGTACAAAGGCGGCATAGGGCTTAGGGCCCCTAAGGGTCCAAGAACCCAAATAATAGGGTTTTAGGGCCCAAAAACCAGTAATATTATGGTCTTGGGGCCCTAAAACCCGATTATTTGGGTCCGTGGACCCTTAGGGGGTTTGTGTAGGGAGGAGGTCTCGCGGCTTCGGGATTAGCATGATTTTTGCCTAGAATTGGTTAGCAGACTTGTAGAGGCCACGTGGGTTCAGGGTTTAAAGTTGTGCGTTTAATGCTTAGCGTTAAGGGTCTATAGGGTGTAGGGTTCAGGGGTTAGGGTTATAGTTATAGCAATGGATCACTCATGTAACTATCACCATAGCGGATGAAACAAAGCTTTTGCAAAGGTACCTGTACGTGACTGGGCCCTGCATAGGTGTTCCTTTTAATTACTCTGCGGGCCCTGCCACCAAACTTTGCTTGTAGGGTAAGCTAGCAGAAGCCTAAGCATCGTCAAGTTAAGGTTTAGGGTTCAAGAGCTAGGGCATTTGAGAAACCTACAGCCTAGGTGTCCTCACCCATTTTTAATCAGAATAAGAGAAAATGGTGATTGTAGTGGGGTCCTCTCATGTATTTCCAATATAGCCAATATACCACTATCAGGGCGTGGGGTCCAGCTAAACTATGGCCTAAACACTAAATGCTGTAACGTATCTACCCCTACGTTGACATGGAAGCTCACTTGGCTCTCTTCTTGAGAGCAGGTAGTAGGCCTACACAGAAATGTGACTGAGTCACTGTTTCTTACTAAGGTGAGGGGAGGCTTATCAATGAGGCGATCTTTTGGGCCTCCGCCGGGCGCGTCCAGAGTGTGAAGAACTTTGCATGGCGGCAGTCGGGAGGAGCCATGTTGGGCTTTGAGCTACAGGGCGTTACGGGGTGTTTAAGCGTTGAGTAGTCGGGTTCGAAGTGCGGTTTAGGGTTCAACGGGCGTAGAGTTCAGGGGTTCTTTGTAAAGAGTTTTCGTAGGTTGGGTTTTTTCATCAAGTTGAGCATTTGCTTTCACTGTCTGGCTTCGTGAAAGCTTGCGGGCTTATGGTTGTTGAGTGCTGTCAGTAGGTACTGCAAACGGCGAAACCTTCCGGCCGACATTGTGTGCTAAAAGGAATGTCTCACTTAACCAATGTTTGTGGGCCGTGGGGCTGGCTGGCTAGCTGGCTTTGCGTTGCCCATGACACTCTTGGGTCTTCCTTGAAGCAACACGCAGACAAAGTTCACATGAGGCCGGAAGAGGCCACTCAGGTCATATTCACGAAAGGGTAAGATTCCCAAAGCCTGATTATGCTGGATGATAGGATATTACCTGCTTAGAAAATCAGCTTGGCTTTTGAGCCACCGTCTTGTATCTCACTATACACCCGCAAACATGTCTGCAGGCCCCCATGTAATCCCCATTTCTGGGAGCCCCGATAGGAAGGATTAGTTGTGGGGTTTAGGGTTCAGGGTGTGGGGTCTACATGGGGACCCCTCGTTTTTGGGAATAACTTGTTATCATCTATTGTACTAGAGTTACATAGATACAAGTAGCTTTGAGGATTCTACAATCCCACTGGGCGGAAGCAATGCTCCGTTTAAGCTGCCACGCAGCAACATCTTCCCCCCTGTCACAATAACCGGGCTTCTTGACTCGGTACAAGCAGTGCCCGACAAAAACTCTGTGGAAACCTGAATAAGTAGCACTGAACCCTGAACTCTAAACACTTTAGACCCAGGGCTTAGTGTCCATGGCCAAACGTGAAATCCGTCCTCCATGCCAAAAAAATGGGATTTCAGGGTGCCCTAAACCCTAAACCCTAAACCCTAAACTGCCTCTTAGCCATCACTCCTTGGACTTTGTGAACAAGAAGGGCTTGGGATGATCTAGGGGTTTCCAAAAATTAGGGGTACCCCATAGTAAGGAATATAGTATATTGGGTTCTATATTGGGGTCCCCTTATTTAGGGAAACTCCCATATAGGGCTTACGGGAACCTGAGCCCCTCAAGTAGGTGAAAGGATCGCCCCCAAAACCCTGAAGAGAACAGCCCAAAGTGCCGTTACTCTAGCATACTTTAGGGGGAACAGGAATTAGCGATGAGGTAGTAGTGACAGCTCATCCTGCTTCGGGGGTCTTGGCCTCCTGTTTTACAGTAAAGAAAATCTTGAGCGAATATTACAATCTCTGCAGCAGGGGCCCTAAGACTATCATATGAGCTATAGTCTAAACTCCTAGTATCCCCCTCTAGTATCCCCCTTAATAACCCCTATAGTAGCCCCCTATATAATCCCTTATATAACCCCCCTTTAAGGAGCTGAGACTATGGCTCATATGACAGTGATGCCTCGAGGCTTTGGGAGTGAATGTAACCAAAATCCACTTCTTGCCTGTTTCTCGTGCGGGTAGCACCTCATCTTCACAATCGAGCTGCATGCTTGGAGGGTTAGGGGACTTATCACGTAGGTTAAGAGCCCCTATAACCCTTATAGTAACCCCAGTTATCCCCCTCATTAACCTACTTATTGAGTCCCCCTGACCCTAAACCCTACACCTATATTCATTACGCCCCCCCTGACCCTCCAAACGGGGTGTCCTGGCACCCCGTGAGACAAAGGACGGGCGGGCCACTTTGTACACCGCGCCGTCGCGGGATCCTAGCCGCCTGAGCTTCGGACCCCGAAGTAGATGACACGGTTTAGGGTTTAGGGTTTAGGGTTTAGGGTTCAGGGTTTAGGGTTTAGGGTTTAGGGTTTAGGGTGTCCCTGTACCCAATAAATAGGTACTTGGGTTTTGGGTACTGTAGTAATGACAGTATAGGCTTTGGGTAAGTATATGATTATTTGGTACTTGGACCCGTGGGGGTTTAGGGTTTAGAGTGATAGGGTTTAGGGTTTCCAAAAAGAGTCCTGACTCTAGCTACCCCCAAAAAGGGGACCCCTGGATTCTGGAACCTCCCCTCCTGCTTCTTGAAAAGGGCCATTACCATAGCGACAAACCCATATTTCGAGGGTTGAACTCAAAGCATGTAGGGGTTTAGGAGTTTAGGGTTTAGGGGTTTAGGAGTTTAGGGGTTTAGGAGTTTAGGGTCTAGGGTTTAGGGGTTTAGGAGTTTAGGGTTTAAGGGCTTAGGGCTTCGGGTTTAAGGCTGGCCGTGCAAGAGGTGCACAGGTGCCCCATAGTGTTTACCGACCTCTGAAGGATCTAAGAGAATGGAACCCACCAAAAATGATCCCCTTACTACATTGCAGAACTAGGGAGTCTTGGGAGGGTCATGTCATTTGCACCGTCAAGGGTCTTGGGCCAAGGCCTGTACCGCAGCGCGATGCAGTCAGCTCACAAGACCCACCTTCCCTTCGTCATCATGCACCTGACATGTGGGAGCCCCTTTAAAACTTTAATGGGTTTCTAGGGTTATATAGGGCTGTGCAAGGCTTGGGGAGTTGCGAAAACTCGGGCTCCAGTTTTTTGGAATCACGATTGGACGGATTGAAGTGATTTGGGCCTACGCTGGGGTCCCCTGGAAACTCCCATATCACTTGAACTGGGCGACTGTCAAGGATTAAACTCCTCAATTCACGTCCTAAACCCTAAACCCTAAATAGTAGTTTCTATTTTCTTTTCCGTTATCCTCAAATAACCCCAATATATCCCCTATATCATAAAAACCCAATTTATACCCCATGATACTATAGCAGTTCCTTTGCTACTTTCCATACTAGCCTGAACCGTAAACTGCGCATGCTACAGTCAAGGGTGACCTCGCTTGAGCTGCTATGCTTTACTCATCTTGGGCGCTTCGCGAAACCAATGGGCCCCATTTTTGCGTGATCCTTATGGTCTTGTGTTGGAGGCTGCTTACACAGAGAGTGCGAGTCAGTTGCGATGACTTCTGTACGTTGAGGCATGGGGACACTTTGGTAGCAAAGCACCTCTACAAATGAACGTGTTAATTTGGAGAAAACATCGCCTATGGTTTTGGAGATTCCTGGGCTCTTTAGCGCCCCTTGTTATGTTGATATAGACTATCCCTAGCTCCTTAGCTCCCCCACAAAGTATTGGTAGAAAAGCTAGGCCTTTTGAACGGCCTTACCTAGGACCACAACATTGGCATCTATCTAGGCTTCCATATTCGGCATCCCGTTGAGAAGGGAAGCTCAGCAAGCCCTCTACATCAGCGCGATAGGTGGAATGTGCAATCCAGGTAGGTACCTTAAGAAAGAAAGAGCAGTGTTAAGTAGCACTGGAAGTAGAAGAAATTTTGGATATTATAGGAGATGTGGGCGTTATAAGTTGTTTTTCCTACCTGGGGTGCAATTGCATCATCCAGTGTCCTGGAACCTACATCCAGACTCACCCGAGCGATTTACAGACGATTAGGGCCAAAAGTGCCTACACTTAGAGCTCCAGTTACCTGGATAATGGGTTCTGGGTTCTATATAGCTTATAGTTACATAGCCCAGTAACCTGCCATGTAGGTAACTGGGAGCCCTGGGTATGTAAGAACCCATTAACGGCACCATTTCGGCATTCTGGCCCTACATAGCAACCCGTTAGAGCCCGAATCATACACTATTCAGGAATTTAGAATCTGAACCCTTAAAGCAGCGCAATGCCAACAGGACGAGGTGCAAGCTCAAACTCATCATCGGAGCTGCTGCTGCTGTCCTTCACAGGCTGTGGCAGGGGTGTGACACCGAGATATGTTGTTGTTGTTGTTGTTGCTGCGCCAAAAAGTTGCCAAACATCCAAAAATACATGGCAGGAGTGGCACTTGTGGGCAGGAAGGTTGTGGAAGTGAGGGGGGTCGCTGTGGCGGCATTCTTTGTGGCGGCTGCGAAAATGGTGAAGAGCGCGAGATTCTCGCCTCTTCTGTCGTAAATCCCTCTAAGCTCTACGTAGAATAGTGTATAGGAATAAAATTAGCAATAACAGTAGTTAGCTAAAATCATTACAGTATTTCAAATTATAGTAAAAAGGAATAGAAAACTCTGGCATTTAGGCGTGGAGCCAGCGAAGCGGACTAAGACATGCTGGAAGCTTACCTGCAGAAGAAGACCACAACCGAAAGCTGCAACGACCCCGGCACGTTGACAAACAGAAGGGTTAAGGGTTTAGGGTTGAGGGACCAGGCTCACGACTCGGAACTCTTATTCCAAATTCCAAATACCTTCACACAGAGTTATCTGAAGGTCGCGGTGCAATCAACACATTCCAGACAATCAAGACCTCTCAAAGTCCATCCGCTTAACTGCGGAAGCCCCCAAGCTTTAGAGTACTGTTGTGCTATATAGGGATCCACCAATCCATTCCCTACTAACCGCTTGCAAATGTCACGACGCAAGAGAAGCTCGTCGTCATCACCCCCTTAATCTAAACACCCAGACCTGATTTGAAACCTCAATTCCAAGCTCTCAATCCTCAAACAGGGTTTAGGGTTTAGG
>CAJNIZ010005290.1:0-12622 GCA_905231905.1 Symbiodinium pilosum
GTCCTCTCCACTCTCTCTGTCTCCCTAGTGTTTCCCCTTTCCCTTCAGAGAAAAGTCAGCCATTCTTCATAGTTATGTGAGATTTCGAACCTTAAACCTCCAATTACTTCCAAATGCTTTTGCGCGTGGCATATATGAAGCGATCAATGATGTACAGCAATCTTCTATGGAGAGAATCTTAATCTTTGGAAACTTTTGGAAACTCACATAAATATGAACATGGGACAACTCTTCTTTGAATGGAGAGGGCTCTATTCCAGTTCTTCCAGAGAAACACTGGGGAGACAGAAACAGTGGGGAGAGCCCTGCTCCAGTCCTTTTGCTGAAAGGTGTGTCCTCCACTCCATTCCTTCCAAATTGCATGTAGTGCAGCCATGCGCAGAGGGGGTTCCTTCAAGGCTTGGCAGCCTCCTGGCCTTTTGCCTCTGGGAGGCCTGGGTGGTGGGGGGGAGGGGGGGGAGGCGCAAAAAAAAAGTACCTAGGGATGCCACCATGTTATCATTTTTTTTGGCTGAACGCCCCCACCCCCGCCCCAAGGTCCTGTGGCCCTGAGCTTGCTTAGTCCTTTAATCTGACCCCTTCTCCTCCCCTACTAGGAGGCTCCTAATTGCCTGTGCCCTTCCTCAACCTCACGAGCCTCCTTATCTCCCTCCCCTCATCGCACTAATTGCTATGAAGTTATTAGGACGCATTGCAATGTATAAAAATCTTAAAAGTCCTACCTGCGCAAAAATGGGGGCCCAGTAACGTACCTTTCTGTAGGTTTATTATTCTTAAATCTCACATGACGGGGAATGGGGTGAAATCCAGATCGCCAAAATCAACAAAAATCCTGTAATCCCTTCCATATTCTCAATAAACACGCCCACCTCGCCTTAAGTAAGCATTCCCGAACCCTAAAACCTAAACTGAATATGAAGGCGCCGCGCTCAATTCGCGTTCCGTGCTCCGCGCACCGTGTGTCAAAATTGTGGTCCCTTGTTGGTTCCCTAGTGCAATCCAGCCGGCCCCTACTACTTAGGGCAATTAAAGGACCACATGTTTGACAATGCCCTTACTTTGGCTTGCCTTTCTCAAAGTGTTAGATCATGTTGAAGCAAGGATCTATGCATGGATTGGGGGGGCTTCAATGCTCATTTGGCACCATGCAAGTCTTCTGGCCAACGCCTCACTCCTTCCTGAGGAGCCCGTGTCCGTAAACCCCAGACTCTGAACCTTTCTGAACAGCATTGTCCTTACGGGAAGCATGACTGTGCATCACCCTAAGGGTCCAAGTACCTAATAATCAGATACTTTCCCGAAACCTGTACTATGATTACTAATACCCAAATCCCAAGTACCAAAATATTGAATACTTGGACCCGTAGGGTCATTTCGCTGCTCCTCAGTCGCGAAGGGGGGATGATGCCGTCAATATCACAATATGAAAAGCCCACCTCGCTGTCTGCTGGAAACGGTCCTGAACCATTGTCCTAACTGCTACCTGAATCCTACACCCCACAGCTGAAACCCCAAACCGTAAAACCCAGCTACCCGTAAAACCCAGCTAGCGCCCTAGACCTTCCCTGGGGCTCCATGTCTATAAAGAATACCTACATTGGGCCCCAATGTCTATGAATAGTACCTACATTGGGCCATTTGGAGCCCTAGACCTTGGAGATTTGCATAGTTTGACCCCCGGAATCCGGAATCTGTGTGCGTCTGGGGAAGCTGCTCGTTCTGCCAGGCGGCGCGCCCGCCTACCAAGGGTGGGTTGAGGGTTTGCGGTTCAGATCAATTTTGGGGGGATATAGGTACCCATTGGGAGTAATATAACAAAGCCATGTAGAATCAGTATGAAACTCGATCCAGGAACCCGGTTAAGCCCTGAACCCCATCTCCGAAACTCGCGCTCCTGCCTGGCAAGCTGGTGGGAAGCCCCGAATCGGCGGCCATACCAGCGCCCACAACAACCAACACAGCCTGCATCCAGCTGCCAAGCCCTAAGCGTCCAAGTACCTAATAATCATATACTTACCCCAAAGCTGTACTATAATTACTATTACCCAAATCTCAAGTACCTAATTATTGGGTACATGGACCCTCCGGGAAGGTGAAGGGGTTACACAGGGGAGGTCTTGGGCTTCAAGAATATCAGCATAATGGAGAATCAACGGGAAAAGAACAACAACATGAAAGCTACTATTTAAGTCTTAGGTTTTAATTTAGGCTGTATTAGGACCCTAAGGGTCCAAGGACCCAAATAATAGGGTTTTATGGCCCAAATACCATTAATATTACTGGTATTTGGGCCCTGAAGCCCTATTATTTGGGTCCTTGGACCCTTAGGGTAAGAGGTGTGGAACAACGGAGAACCAGATGCCAAAGGAGTTGGCCAACTGAATGGAAACTGGGCTGCGTGAATTTGATGATCTTGCGGAGCCCAACAAAAGGTTCATGGGTATAGTCCCCCTGAAGTAGATAGAATATGGGGTATATGGGGATCTTATTATAATATACCCAAAGCCACATTCTATCTACTTAAGGGGGACTGTAGCTATACTTGGGGTTATGACTAGGGTACCCACACGCAGAGCTGTCACCCAAGTTAGGGTATGTAAAGACCCAATGAGCAGTACTACTCATGAACCACGCAGGAGGGTCTAGTGATGGGGGATGGGTGCGCCGAGGCCATGCATGCTCTAGCTCTTTGGGTTAAGGAATGGTTCATTGGGTCAGGATGTATAAGTGCCAAGCTGAAATTCAACCCTGACCCCTTGCGAGTTTAGGCCATGGATCTAATGAACGCTATAACCCTTTACGAAAACACTATGCAACCTCACCAGCCCATGAACACCACATTAAGGCGCTACGTCCATCCAATGGTGCACCGCTTCCATCTAATTTTCTATTTTCTGTTCCCTTCGATTCTCCAATAATGTAATAATGTCCATGTTCTTGTCCATTCCCTGGCTCAGATACACCTAGAACCTAACCCATAAGCTGTAGAAGGACCCCCCACCCTGTAATAGTGGTATACTAGGAAAGTAAAAGAGCCCTAATATAATCCTTCTTATCCCTCATAGTAACTCTTACAGGGTAGGGGGTCCACCCAGCATAAACTCTTCAAACCCTTAACCCTACATGCTATCCTGTTGCCCTGCCCCACCTCTGCCCGCGACAGGAATTCAGCGGCAGAGCGCAGGCCTTCCTCAACCTGAAACTCTTCGGACGTTGATTGGCTTTCTGAGGTTTAGGCTTCAGCGTTCTTGGGATTTGGGTGTAGGGTAGGAAGTTATTTAGCCTCGTGGGGGGGGTTGCGACCTATTATTCTTTGATTCTTATTACCAACTATTAGGATCTTTTGGTTGTTTGTCGCGATCATTTATATATATATATATACATATATGCACTATTTGTCCTTTGCTGTTTCTTCATTGATTGTTCATTACTTCTTCACTATGTATCATTATTCATTGTTTGTCTATGTACAGTGATTATCAAGTTGTCAATATCTGTAATTCGTACTGCTCTTGTTATGATGATTCCCGTTGTATGACTACTATTCTTACTCTTATGTTGTTGTTATCATTAGTATTACTCCTCTTCTTACTACCCCTAGTGGGACATTGTTACTGTCGTTGTTCTCATTGAAGGTAATACTGCTGCTTTTTTGCTATAAGTGGCCTTGCTATTCTAGTACAATTATTATTTTTCCTTGATATCTAATGTCGGTTGGGGAGAGTTTAAACTTCGGCTTGAGGCTTCAGATCAAGGATTCCCCTAAGGGTCCAAGTACCCAAGAATTATATACTTACTCAAAACCTGTACTAAAGGTGCTATTGCCAAAATCCCAAGGAACTAATTATTGGATACTTGGACCCTTAGGGTTCAGTATTTGGGCCTACATTTAGCGCCTTCATGGGTAAGCTCAGGGTGTCGGATTGGGGCTTTGCCTTTGGTACCGGGTGTTCCCGGCTTTGGGATTTGAAATTCAGGGGTCCGCGCTTCTGAATCTTCTCAGGTGGTGCCAGTGTGTGTTGCTGAGGGTTACATGGACGTTACGAGAATTTTTTGTCAGGATTGTGTAGGCCCCGCTTTGAAAAACTCCAAGTTGCTAGTTAGTGCTGTTTACCATAAGCCTCGCGGAGCCCTGAAAATCCTAAAAGCCCCAAAGCCGATAACCACACTTCCTTGCCTTGCATTGGTTTGGGGTGCTGGTGTCCATTTAACACTATGCAGGCAGGGACTCCCTCCTCGCAGGGACTGAACTACTAAATAGTAGTTTCCATTTTCTTTTCCATCATTCCCATATAGCCCCAATATAACCCTAATATTACCCCATATAGGGACATGGACTTGTGAAGGGTAAGTCCGAACAAGCCTATCGACCCGTCCGAGATGCACCTTTTTGAGAAACCTCCCAAAAGCCTCCAACACGGGAGCCCTACTCTCAACAAAAGGCCAGGATTCGCCGAAAACTGTAAAAACTGTACTGCACAAAAAGCACCTGGCTGCTTAGAAATCATAGCAAACCCTCGAAAGCCGGCATTTAGAGTCATCATATATATACATGTATATGTATATATAGATATATCGAGAGTTGAAGGGTTCCCGGCTTGGGAGCCTAGACTCCCTAAATTGTATACCCCCTATACCCTAAACCCTGGCCCTAGACTCTAAAACCCAAAGCTATATACCCCAAACCCCAACCCAAACCGTTCGGGGACTAGGGTACGTAAGCCTGTACCCCTAAACCCTGCTAAAACCTCAAACCCCCAAACCAAAACTTACTCATGGTTAGTAGGTGTCGGACTGGCATGTACGGACATTTAGGAAACGTGGAACTTCTATGTGGACATGTTCCTCTATGTCCTTCTAAGCAACCAATCCGGAAAAAGAACAACAACTAAACTTCATATACTGTTCATCTACATTCAAGTCTACGCTACACTTCGAACCCTTGACCCAGAACGAAACCCTAAGTCCTAACCTCAAGCCCTGAACCCCAAACCCCAAGCCCTAACGGAACCTCGTGGCGAGTCAGCGGACCGTCTAAGGCCAAGGATTCTTGACCTGGCTCTGGGAAAATGACACGGGTTTAGGGGTTTAGGGTGTAGAGTTTAGGGCTTAGGGTGTAGACTTCAGGTTCAGGGTGTAGAGCGTAGGGTTAAGGGTTGGGGGTTTAGGGCGAAGGCTTTGCATGATGAAAGTGAGCTTGGCTGTAGAAGCTGAAGCAGGGACCCATAATCCCTTTATCTTCGTTACCTATAGCTGGGTCTATTAAGGGCCCCATGTTGAGAACCCCCACCCACATGAGCTAGAGTCTAAACTCCTTGAAGACGGTTATATAGGGGATTATTATAGGGGTTATGAAGGGGGATACTGGTTCCTTCTTGGTTGCGAGAACAAACACCACCGTCTACTCTCAGAAATCTCGAGGATTGAGGGCCCGGTTACCAAAACCGCCAAGAAAGCAGCACAGTCCTACAAGTGGAACCCTTCCTACACTATCCCTGTGCCCAGGAACTTTCCATTTTGGCAAGGTCTAGCTGCACTTTACTTTTCTACTAGACCTGAAACTGCTTATGTCCTTCTTGTGTTGCATGTCCCAGGGGCGCACCTGGTGTATCCCGCCACTGTGGACGAACGCCCGTTGCCCGGAAGCGCTCTAGGACGTGTTGGGGCCATAGGGCGGCCTCCTCTGAGTGTTTCTTAGGGCCGAGGCTTTTATCAAGTTTAGGTTCAGGATTCCAGGCTTAGGGACTATCTTAGAGAGCGCCCGCAACACTTGCCATAACCTGCTCTGGATGGGGGCGGACCGTAGTTGAAAGAGATACCTTGTGTGAACTGGGATCAGACTAGGGAGCTTCAGGGGCTAGGGTCCAGGGGTGTTGTTCTGGGTTTCGGGTCGGTGCTGTTGTCTTGTTAATTTGGAACCTTTGTTTGAGGGATTGGGGACCACACGTCTCCTGTGTACATGCCTGAAAGTCTCTTTTGAACTGGCCTTCTAGGTGATTTGCGAAACGTAGTCCTGGCCAGTCAGCGCGTTACGGATTCCCTGTAGCTGTTCTCATGCGCCATACTGGCAATCCTACGAGAACTTGCCCACCTAAGAAACTTGATTCCATGACTGCTGGGGCATGTTAGCAAAGCAGTGACAAAACCGTATTCCTTTGTGAAGGTAGACTGAGCCCCAGCTGAGAACCTACCCTTACCACCCCCTTACACCAAAAACATGTGTAGGCCTTTGCCTTGCAGTGACCGAAGTCTTTGCAGGCTCGTTTTTGGGTTTCCATGTTTGTGCACTGGAGCTGTTTTCGCTGTTGAGGGAGAGGCTGCTAAGAAAGTCAGTTGAAAACAGGACTCCCCCAAATAGCAAGTCTCGTTTTTATGCGAACTGTCAAGTGGAACCCGCACACCCTTTCACAACAACTTCAATGATGGTTATGAGGTCCAATGAAGCTACGGAATCCTGTCATCAATTTCTCCAATGTCATTCAGTTCCAAGCAGATTCCCCTCTTCGATGCCGGGCCCAGGGTTGGAAAACTGATGTTTCCTCACCCAAAAACCTAAATATTGAAACAAGCTCAAGGTCCCACCTGCATCTCAAGTCATAGATTGGGTGCTACTTTCATGCAACAAAGGAAACTGCCAAGTATAAAGGTTAGGATTCAAAGCTCAAATCTCCAAGCCCCTAGAAGGCGCAAGCCCTAAGCCCGACACCTGAGGAAGATCTTGGTCACGCGGAAGCTCAGGGCTTTCTGCGGCCGCGGCCTGTTGCCCTGGCAGAGGACATGCCCGGGTCCTTGGAAGTCACTTTAGGAAACCTTGAGCCCTAAACCACCCTAAACCCTAAACCCCCTAAACCCCCTAACCCTAAACCCTAAACCCTAAACCCTAAACCCTAAACCCCCTAAACCCCAAAAAGAAATACGACAGAAGCCTGCTTGGAAGTTCATGTGCAGTAATCAGTAGGGTAAAAGTACTAAAAGTATTTGGGATTTCACGGGGGCAAAGGGATCCGACTCACGTGTAGCTGAGACAGAAAGCAGATGAAACCACAGAGCCAATACCATACTCCAAAACCTCAGTCTGGAAAACGAGAGGCTCAAGAGGCTAGATAGTAAGCCTTCAAACTACATCGAACCCTGCCCGAAATTCTTCTTCTGTTGAATCAGAGGTTCAGCAGGCTTCCCAGCAGCGCATGGCGCCGCAGCACGTAGCCCCCTGCCAGGCAACCTCCGCCAGAACATGTTTGACCCGTTCTGGTGGCGCTCAGGGGGAGTTTGATAGGGCTTTAGAGCTTCATGAGGCCTGGGGGTATACGGATGGTGTACCAAACTCAGGACACAAAAAATATCTGGCCTTCTTAGACTACTTACATGATACCAAGATAACAGGGCACATGGATAAGTCACAGGGTTTAGGGTTTAGGGGAACCTGTTGGACCTTCTCAAACCCGCATGTACAGTGCTCTGACAAAGCCATACTAAGAACTCCAAGCCCCTACCCAGATCCCATGTCCCCATGAACTTCTGTAATGCTGACATACTGGTGCTTCAGCATGAGTGAAGACGTGGTTCTCTACATGTTACATTAAAAAGGATAGAACAAGATTGTTTCTTCGAAGAATTACCCCTGTTCGTTGTATCTCCGCAGATTTCTCGTGAACTGTTATAAGCTATAAACTCCACTCTGCCTTAGCGTCACAAAGACACAGGAATTCCTAAGCCCTACCTAAACTTGCTGTTCTGGTAGAGGAGAGAGGGAAGGCTTCCTGCCAAGAGACCAGTTCCGGCGACATCAATAACTGCAGCTGCTGAGTCCTCGTCACCTGAATCGACGCTGAACATGTCCGCATTCAAGGACATTGGGATGTGGGTGTACGAGTTAAGGGTTTAAGGGTTTCAAGGTATTAGGTTTGGGGCTCATGGGTGGGGGTCTAGGGGTTTCAGGGTGTAGGATATCCGGTTTCGAGTTCATGGGTGAAGGATGTAAAAATGCGCTGTAATTAGGGTACCCAATGGGTCGGTGCCTCCCAGACCCCGCCCCGGGCAGGGCTCGGGTTTAGGATTGCGCACTCGCCTTGAGAAATGGGTGGTCCCCTGATTTTCGGCCGAAAACTCAAGACGTCGGTTGAGGATTACGTGCCATAATGAATGGAAAGCATCTTTATGATCTCTTTTCAGGGGTGTATAGGGGTATACAGGGCCGAGGTCTTAGGGTTGAAGCATTCAGCGTATATGATTTTGAGCTCCCAGATGTTTGCATGCCGCTGAGTCTCATAGATATGTTATTGATAGCCCTAAACCGTGAACCCTAAATCATTACCATACCTAGACACAACTACTAGTCTGTCAGCAGTACCTAGCCTGAAACATCGTGGTTTAGGGTCAGTGGTTGTCTATCCTGGAGACGCACTCTTGTGTCAACTGCAAGCAAAACATGTCGAGTCTGGCCCCTTACTACTGGCACCTTACAACCTTTGGTCAGAATTCCGGCAAACGTCTGGAGAAACCTTGACCACAGTTGAGACATGTCACAGTGCAGTTTCAGGTTTCGGTAAGGAAGAACATACGTTGGATGAAGTTACCTACGGTTTCCAGTCTGATTCCCATGCGACTACTTACCCCACGCCCGGGTCTTTCAGACCAAGTATCACAAAACATAAAGCCTAAGCCCTAGATGCCCATCTTATGCGCAAAATCATCCATGCGAACCCCATGAGGATACCTCTGATCCACATGCTCCCCGGAACTCCTAAACACCCAGCCCTGAATCCGGACTCCTAACGCTAGACCCTGAGTCTCCAATTCTTGGAACCGGAATCCTAAACGTCAAACCCCAAATCCTGCCAAACTTACTGGATCTTGGTAGGAAATAACGGAAGATAGAATCCATCCATGTTCCCATATTCCCTAACCCCGGTAAGTAAATTGCATGCTGCCGTGGCCAGGCCGGCTAAACTTCTGAGGCCAAGACTGCAGTCCGACCTCTGAGATTGAGCGGAGCATCGAGGGATAATACAGCAGTTTCCACGTTCGTTTCCAGTATCCCCGTATTATCCCAAAATGAACCCCCTATTACCTATTACCCGGATATTCCCTTAGATGGTTGAGATGCGGATGCCTACTACTACTGTTCTTGCTATGAAAAACTACTGCTGCGACGACTACGACTACTACTAGTAGTGGCTACGTGACAGTGCTTGGGGGTGCATAACGTTTCAGAGGCCCACCACGCCACGCTGTCCAGGTTCCAGATTCTCGCGTTGTTGGGCTCGCATGACGCTCCAAAGCCCTTTCCCCGCCCTTTTCCGCTTTACCTTTTTTTTGGCACTCCACATACCTTACATAGAACATCAAAAGCCTAGAAAGACTACAGTCCTTTTGTTGTTTGGAGGAAATTCAACGTCCAACTAAGCCTGATCCTTTTCATCTTTGCCTTCGTCTTTGATGTCAGGTTACAAAAAACATAGGATCGATAGGGGTTTCCAAGAATGAGGGCCCTCGTTATCATTGGCGGGCTCTTGTAAAACCAAGGGTTTCAAAATGTCAGAGTTTATACGGGCTCCCTATTTGCAGAAATCGTCAAGCAAAAAAACTGGGCGGAGGAATGACCGAAACACATCGAGTTCTGGCTTTCACAGAGGTGTTTAGGGTTTATAGAAGTCGGTATTACGCAGGCCCCTTTTAAAAGAAGCCTTGGCCCTTTTGAAGGTGGTCTTCAGGGAGTTTCTGGAATTGGGGATGTTTTGGGAGTACTTGATGATAAAGGGGGCTTTATTGGGGGGGGGGCCATTGCAACTACTGAGCCTCCAAGTAGTAAGTAGTGTTATCTTCAATTCCTGGTTGGGCACGATTCCGCTAGCTGGGGCCTATGCCTTGCACAGCTTGCTTTCCAAGCTCTGAAACCAAATGCTATAAACCCCAAAGCCCTAAACCCCAACAGCCCCAAAACATGAACAGCAAGACCAGAATTTGAAGTTGGAAGCCCCGATCAGTTGCAAGGTCGTCTGAAACTCCTTGAGTGACCGACTCGCCGTCAGTGGAACCTGGCAAGGCAATGCTGTTCACTTTCTAAGCTCCTTCGGGAAAATGTCAAGCTTAGGGCTTAGGGTTGCAGTGGCTGAGGAAACTATGGGTTACCCTTAGGCTGTTGGAGTTTAGCGTTTCGGGTTCAGGGGTTCAGGGTTAATGTTCTAGAGGGCGGGGTCTCTCAAAAAGAGGGTATCTTAGGACCCCGCAACTACTACATCCTAAACCCTAATAAACACTAAACCACTACAGAATTACAGGGCTCCCATGTGTCAAAGGGCTGCGATCCCTTTCTTGGAACTGCCGCCTTCAGAAAGTGGCCCATCCATTGGGCGACCCCCTCGCAGAGGGATCCTGTTTTCTGAATATGGTGTAGGATACGGGGTTATATGAGGGTTATATAGGGGTTATATCGGGGTTGAGGTTTGCCTATTGGTTCTTGTAGGGAATCGGGCAATATATTAAGTAGGTATTTCCTTCTTCCCTTATCAGAATCAGCAAGTTTAGGAGGCGACATGGCAAATCGTGATGCTGTTTCCAGACTCCCCTATGCACGATGAATTCGGAGCAATGACGGAAATGTCATGGAAGTGAATAAAAAGATCCCCAATGGCTCATTATCATGATTCCTATATAGTCCTATCAACCCATCTAAGCCGTGTAACGATCCTTACGACCTTCATAATCCTGAACCCTGATCCCAAAATCCAGAACCCGACCATCAGCATTAACCCAATGAGGCACCAGGGAGGCAATGGTGATCTGCACTGAAGTTGCCGGGAGTGCGGGTATCAGGCCAACCTTTTCTTGAACAAATCAGGTTATCTTCATGCGAGAGTTTGCATCTGCGAAGCCCTGAGGTCTAAACCTAGGAGTTGTACGTATTGGGCACGAAAGGAGTGTTCAAAGAGAGTTTGTATGTTCGTTCCCAAAGTTGATGGAAAAAACATACCAGGACCGGCATCACTCTAAGAAACCGCCCAAGTGGTCGGCAACACTAGGCTGCCAGTGAACTGCAGCTGATGCTCAAATCCTTGCATGACCTAAGCATACCATAGTATCACAGTTCCCAATGTTACAAGGTACTTGGGGTCTCGCAGGAGTCTTAGCACCCACCGGAATCTAAGCTTTTTGAAAGCCAGGGCAAAATAAACTGTTGCCATGAATAATGTCTGTCCCTCGCGGTCCAAGCACCGAAGAGCGACACACTTCTCCAAACCGCTACCACAAGTACCATGACCCAAGTCCAAGTACGCAATGATGGGGTATTGGACCATCTAAATTGGCCTTATGGCCTAAGCCAGAAACAGCCACGCTCCAAATTAACTGCGTCTTGTAGACGTGCCTTGGCCGCTCGATTTTCACCCAGCTGTGCTATTCTTCACGCAGAACGGTCGGCAGGGTTCGGCAGGGTCCATGTAGCATAGGAGCCGAGGCAGTTTGGCTCTTTCCGGTACCACGTGGTTACATTGGCATCTCGAAAATTTGGGGGTCGCCTTCACAAAAACTCTGAAATGCGATAACCCTTCGCTATTGGGATTCCCGAAGAAGAGCCTGCGTTTTAGAAACCGCACATGCGCTTTCAACCGCCCATCTCTTCAAAAACATCACTGCAAAGCCTGTCGTTTCAAACAACCGCCCAGGGCTTCCGAAGCCTAGATGCCCTGACTTCCTACCTATTCCAACCCTCCATGCCTGCATCATCCTCGGCGTCCTGTGCAGCCGTGGATACACTCACGCAACGTCCGACTTGCAAAACTTTAGGCTGTAGGGTGCCTTCGAGGTCATTCTTGTATTTCCTCAGGGCTTTACAAAGCATCCCAATGCCCTCTTGGAGGCTCATGCGCCCGCCGGGGCATGATGAAGTCAGCCTAGAGATAGACCCAGGGCTAGCGCCCAGGACAGCTTAGGGAGTAGACCAAGGGGTTTCTTCTAGATTGTAGAGGGGCCTCCTGAACAGGAATCGGCATAGTACACAAGAAGGGAGCCTGTGAAAACCACTGGTCTCTAAAAAGTGGGCTATATAAAGTTGCATTTCAAGCTGAGAAAGCTGCATGAAAGCTACTCTAGGCAACAGTGAACGTTAGCACTTTGTGTCAACACAGGCCCAAACTATGGTTCAGCAAGGAGGCCAAGCACTCCGTCGTCATTGTGCTACTGCGTTCTGCACAAACAGCCCCACTAACACTTGACTTCGAGAGTGTGGAAGTCTCAACGTATGAGAATGTCAGCTACACATTGCCCCTATCGCATCTATCGAGGACAGCGAGATATTACTGTAATCCCCATACGACCAAGGCTCTGTAGAATAGCCACATTTTAGAAGATTCCCATAACAGAGAAAGGCTCTACAGTCTTAAATAGAGTTTCCGTGCTTGTCGGCCGGCCTCAGGTAAACCCTCATTGTAGAATACCTTGTCAAGGAACCCCAGGCGGGAACACATGGTTTGTGCGAAGATCCCAGACACAAATTTCCGGCGTCCTCCATGTCGCCCAGCGACGCCAAACCTCTCTTAACGTCTATAGTAAAGGGACTCTACTGGGAACCCCAAACCGGGAACCCCAAGAATATAGTAGGTATATAATAGGAATGTACCTACCA
>CAJNIZ010005291.1:0-17546 GCA_905231905.1 Symbiodinium pilosum
TAGGGTTTCCCAAAGTTAGGGGTTGAGATGACCTTCAGCTAACCTCGTCCCCCAATGATGAAGTGCACGATTAGATTCAAGAGTAATTGGAGAGCTGGCAAAATTTGCCTGGGACTCAAGATTACAACAACGACCCACTTGTGGACTTGTTTCATTGACATAGCAACTGACCCCTGGTAAGATGGTCTCCTGCAGATTCCTCTGTACACTCTCCTGTCTTGTGCCGTCAGCACCTTGCGTTGTGTGTATGGTGAACCCATGAAAAAACACCGTACAAACAGTTCTTCACCTGATAACATGTGACCCTGACATAATGAAGACCAGCACAATTTCCGGGTCACAACAAATCGTCCCCCAGTCGCAGTTTGAACCCAAATGTACCTCTGTTGTCCCTGTAGACTTCGGCCATCAACCCCAACTCGCTAACCTCCATGTACCTATGAAAGAAAGCAATTCGCCGGGTCCTCGCCACGTAGTCTGCCTAGCCAAATCGATGGCCGCCCTGAGCCACGTCTAATTTGTTGCAGAAGGATGACAGCGGGTCGTGGGATTGGGAGGTGTGTTCAGGGGTCTTATAGGGTTTTTATGGACCTACAGCATTGTGGGCGTCATCTGGCGTAGCAGCGGCATAAGGATTGATGATTGAAGGTTCGGGTTGTGCACATGGAAAGCCGAGCTAAGGGGATCAACAATAAAAGGAAACCTTGGGTACTGCCCCCCCCNNGTAACAGTTGGATAATAAGTATGATATGGTGATATATGGCCCTTAATAGGACCCCTAATATAGACTGTTACTGGGGGGGCAGTACCCAAACAAAACCCCCAATCATCCCCAAATCGTATCCCACATGACCAGCCCGTGGCCCATGTTTCCTCAACCGCTGCAGGTACTACGTCAACATGTGCAGGCGAGAGTCAGACGGTCTTGAACTTTGGTAGCCTGACGACGCATTTTCAGTAATTAGATAACTAGCTTCACCCATTGGCACATGATCGGTGCAGACCTTCACTCCAGTTACCGCGGGCCGTATGAGTAACTTAGCATCCATGCGGCATGATATCTTTAACATGCCAGCCTAGCAACACTGCTCCCGGCTGCCCTGGGCACACAATTCCTTTAGTGGCACACTTGGGGGTACATAAATCACGTGGTCTGGCTACCGTATAAACAACGATTGTACTGCTTTTGGGGAAAAAACCCACTGTGAGATGCTGAGTTCCTGTTAGGCATCGTTACCTGCGGAATCCTATCTTGCAAGCAAAGATACGTGAAACCTACAAACGCCACAAGCCTAGATTCTGGCCTTTACAGGGATAAGGTCAACATGCACAGTTTGATTGGCATGTGCTTATACACAGCTTCAAGATACACACCGGAAGTTACATGTAGCCAATTCGTCAAGGATCTATGAGGAGCTGCTGCCGAAGCGTGCCGTTGGTGAATGCACCCCAGGGTAGCACGACAACCTGGGCTCATTCCGCGTGAGTTGCTGCAGAATGGGTAGTCTCCAGTGGAGCCTCAAAACCACTTCAAAGACATGACGGAAAATTAGTTTTTACACCACCCCTCTATGATTTTTGGCTCCCTGCCACGGCATATAACTTTTTTTTCGTGGCAAAGATCTTATTGAATGCTGAGCTGCCGCGACTTCAAGGCCAGTAGGGGGCAGCGCAAGATGCGGGTACCCCTAGGGACCTGCATGCTTCTCCTCTTCCACATACATACCCTCACCCTTGTTATATGCCCAAACAAAGGACCCCTAACGTTGAAATCCCCAAATACCAACAGCCTATAAATGCCCATACCTGAGGCAGGTGGCAGCCAACCAAACAAGGCCATCGTCCAGGTTTATCCTGCGCGTCCCCAGTCCGAAGCAGCCCTTTCCACTCGGAAATCTATACCACGGGCATGGCGTCCACCTGGGCTTTGGCTTTTTGCACATGGAACTTGCTCAACAAGGGGTCCTGTTCCATCAGGGCATAATGCAAGAAATTCAGAATCTTGATGTGTTCATGAAGGCCTGCATATCTGAGACGCTTCTATTGCGCTGAGCACTGGCAACCATACGGCATCGAGTCCTCGAAGCGAATGAATCAGCATGTTGATATGTCGTTGTCAGTAGTTTCTGCATGCGTGCCACCAGGGTCAGTTCTACTTGCACGTATAATGAAAAGGTAGTGCACGCTCTTTTAGACCTGCGTGCAGCCATTCGCCACGAATGCATGGACCAGCCGGCAACACAAGCACTTCCAGTCCGCAAAGCAAGCCCGAAGAATACAATCACCGGTGGATTGAGTCCAGAAAGGGAGACATGCTTGTGAACAACTCCCACATCTTGGTGGAAGAACTTAAGGCAAACCGCGTTTTCCACAGGAGAGTCAACAGCATGTGCTTGCACCAGAACGTGAGTAGGGCTGAGTCTTTAGCTCTGCATGGTTCCTCATGGACGGATCCACCATAAGAGCCCGCCAATTCAGGACATACAATTTAATGTTCTCAGCAAAACTTCGCTGAATCCTTAAAGTCTTCCGGTCCCATGAAATCGTTTGACCTCCTGATGCGTAAAGCCCGAACCCATCTAATTAAATTCCTGGAATCTCAGAACAAGAACTTCAACCAACCGCAAACCTGGAGAGGGTAGAGGACATAAGCCTCAGCTGAGTATTCAGCGGCGGCACTCCCCCCTGTCCAAGCCATCGCTAGTGAAGTTCATGGTGAAGGACTTGTTGCGCAACTCGGCAGCCTGCCATCAGGAACTCAGATCTGACGAAGCCGCCCTTCCCAAAAAACTCCCTGAATATTCCAAATACAGGTAGATATAACCTCCGGGGAATTCCCCAACCGGATACGGTAGTTTCGTTAATTGGGGTACCCTGATATAGTTATAGACCCCAACATGCTAGAATCCTTTTTTAAGGAACCCCCGAAAAAACCTAGTCCCTAGCTTTGGGAAACCCAAACCCTAAAAAGCCTTCTATAACCGTGCATATCCCCTATCAAACCCTTTTAAAGGGCACTCCTAATTTTGGGAAACCCCCACGTCCTAAACTCCAAACCCTATAAACCCTAAATAGTTGTTTCCATTTTTCCATCATCCCGATATTATCTGGACCCTAACCCCATGTATCCCTACCCCAAAACCCCCAAAAGTACCAATCTAAACTCCTAGCATCCCCGTAGTAACCCGCATAGTAATCCACTATATAATCCACTAAACAACCAACCTTTAAGGATTTTAGACGAATACAAACCCCCTAATCCATATATAAACCCTATACAACCCCTATAACCCATGTAAAATACCTCACATCACCGAAAACAATGGCGGTGGGCCTGCCAATCGCCTCTGAAGCGGAGGGAAAGCGCCTTGGCAGCCTTGCTCACAACCTTCCCAGGGTGTAGGGGCTTAGGGGTTTAGGAGGTCTAGGGTTTATACGTATTATGTATATAGGGAATATATAGGAGATATATTCCTCTAATCCCTACTAGGAACCATTTTTCGATAGCGCACAACAGGGCGAAGCCCTATCCGATTACCTCAAGCAACACACTCCCTGCACAACCGTCCCCTGCGCTGCGCAAAAGAGGAGATCGTCTGGGCAGCTCTACAGTGGGAGCATTGCAAAGTGTGCTCATGCACGGTCACATGATGACTGGCACGCACGCCCAAATCCCAAAAGTGCATGGCAGGGCCATACAGGCTGAGAGTTTTGCCCTCGACCATTTGGCCTTGAGGAGCAAGCCGCAACCACACTGCCAGTAAGTCATCAGTTTTCACATGTATGTTGGGGTTTCCCAAAATTAGTGACTACTTCTTTGAGGTCCCAATACTAAGGTTACCAAGGATAAACGTAGTTTGAGGTCAACATTGGGGTCCCCCGATTCGGAAACTACCATTTGGTCTTGGGATCAAGCAGTTGGGGAGGAATGTCCATTCCTGGTGCTGGAGCACGCGGCTTTACAGGATCCTGCGTCTTGTAGTGTATATATATATATACTCTATAGAGTATGCATTCTGTTTTCCATTATCGCAGTATAACCTCAATATACTATAGTAGTTTCCATTTTATTTTCCACTACCCCAAAATAACCCCAATATACTATAGTAGTTTCCATGTTCTTTTCCACTATCCCAAAATGCTCATCTTTTGAAAAGGAGCCATTCCCCTGTCCCTTACAGGCTTCAGCTCTTCTGCGTATCCAGGTCTGTACCCTGAGGGTGTTTGCAGGCTCCGGCGTCTTGAAGCCAGGCTTTGGTGCTTCCGTGCTGAATGGAAACTACTATAATATGGGCGGTTGTCAGAATTATGGTCCCTGTTTGGGTACCCTAAATATTAGGTGCCGTACTATACTAGGGACCCACAAAAAAAACATAATTCTGACAACCACCCATATATTAGGGCTATATTGGGATAATGGACGAGAGAATGGATACTATTATCATATAAATATGTATATATATATATATTCCGGACTGACCTCTAAAGTCTGAAAAGCTGGGCAGGCTAGAGCAAGCAGCTGCGGAACTTACTGGCACATGAACGTGCAGCATTGCGCCAGCTGGCGCACATGTGAACATCAAGCCCTAAAGGTTTTGAGAAGGCATTATGTGAGTTCTCGTCCCGCAAAACCATTCCATCCCCCCGGCGCTGAAAGAGAATTCCCAAAATCCAACCGAATGGCCCCGCAAGGACCCGACTCTTTGTTTAAGGCAAGCAGCTGAGTAAGGGAATTCCGTGGCAAGCTTCAAGTCACATTCGGCCTTACCACGTAATTATGGTGGAGGTCGTGCAGCTTGTATTTAGTGGATCCTTACTAAAGTTCCTAAAATGGAATTTCATTCTGGAAACAAGCCTTGGTACAGACAGCAATGCTGACACTGAAAGGAACCGCATTTACCCCTCACCACTCTAAGTGGGCACGGTACCTGCAAAGTCACGTGCCACATGCATATTTGGCGACCTGATGCTTCTACGCTGACTCATATATTGGCCTCTCATCTGGCACTACTTCAAGCAACGCGGGGCTTGCGCCAACCGAATATCCAGTAGTAGTAGTAGTAGTAGTAGAAGTAGTAGTAGTAGTGGTGCATTTCTTCCAAAAAACTGGCTGGTGGGCTGCCTACTTTCTCAAGTGGGCAACCTGAGCTCTGCCTGAGAGAAAAGGGATCATCATAAGAACTTATTGAAGTCCGTCTACTCGAAATCTGTTTGACATCTAGCTTCCTAAATAAGAACATTCATTAGAAACTCCTATGTAGTCCTGTGACTTTTCTCTACGAGCCAATGTAAGTCCAGAAAGGCAGAAGCAGCGAATCGCATTGACCACTGCCACGTGATTCAACTCCAATATCCCAACCGCAATGATCGGATTATCTGGATCTAGTCTTGCCCAGGCTTCAGCATCACTCCATGTGGCTTCGTCTAATTCAACGGTATCCAGTGGCACCCGAAAAACCAAACATATGTTACCCAACAAACACCTCAATAACTCACTGTCGCAGAATGACCAAGTGACCGAGTAGTTGCTGTTGCTTGCAGCTACCAAATAGCCGACTTGACCTGGGACGTAGGTCTAATTCACGGGTGACTCGTTTGCCCGGTAACCGACAGATAAACAAGGAAAGTCAGTTTTGGTTGTGCGAAAAGAGTCAAGGAATACGGGAACCGGGGGGATCTATGCTGCCTGTTTGCCCTCCTGGTTAAAGGACAGCCCGCACAGCCCCTATGAACTGCAAACATATCGTGCTTGATACGCCCAGTGACTCGGGCTAGCGGAAGAGTGCCTCAGCTGACGTCAGAGAATTCAAGGGGGGGAAGTTTCTCATGCTACCGGTTTACGGATTCATTTCATACATGCTGTCTTTTGTGCGGCCTGTTGTTTTTGTGTGTGTGTGACCGTTCTTCCATGGCTGTCTAGCCTGATTAATGCAAGAGTTCTCCGTCAAAAGGTCTGCGAGAGCCCTGCATTTCAAAGTTGAGCCGGTGTTTCTATTCTAGGCCCCTAGGCGACTACTTGGATCTAGATCGGGCTTTGGGCTTATCCATCTCGCCTTTTGAAGCAGCTTTCTAGGAAAATTGTTGTCAATGAATTGCGCAGCCATGATGCTGAACCAAGATAAACACACTGGACTCTTCGGCAGTCAGCGGGTAGTTGTATACAGAGCGTGTCAGTCGGTCCCGAATCTTAACCCAGTTGTCTTGACAGATGGAGGAAGCCGATGACAAGGAAATCTGCGATGAAATGACTCCACAAAATCCAGCGCATGAAGTGCATCTAGGAATTGGCATTGTTCTGGCGTAGCCGCATGGCGATAGATACTTGGCACCGGCAGCTTTGAGGCTGTCCTCCAAAGGGAAATGCATCATCCCAGTCCAGGCGTCGCTAGAGGAGTTCCTTAAAACATGTGTCAAGCTTGCCCCTGACATGTTGAGTCAAGGCCAGACCACAAACCCTAAACCTTGGGTACTGCCCACCCTCAGTAACAGTTGGATAATAACTATAATATGCTTATATATAGCCCTTAACAGGACCCCTAATATAGACTGTTACTGGGGGGGGGGGGCAGTACTCGCCCTAAACCCTAAACCCAATCCAAGCCCTAAACCCTAATCCCTAAACCCAATCCAAGACCCCTACCAGCTTCAAAGCTTAACCCAGGACAGGTTCAATGGATCACCGCCAGCAGCCGCCTGGTAGCGAAACTCAGGACTCTGTGTCGGTCTGTATCCAGGAATGGTCCGATTCAGAGAGAACTGCGTGCCAAAGCCATAAGCCTTGAACATGCTAATGGTCGTGTCCTCACCAGGAACACTAGAAAGCAGAAGCAAAGAACTGTATCTGAAACATGAGTACGCGTATGTATCCTTAAGCTGCAACCCCGAAGCCCTAAAACCCTAAACTTCACAAGAGCAAAATGTTCTTCAACAATGTTGCAGATGTCCCCTCCGGGCAGAGCATAGGCAGGCGCCTCCAAAATAATGAACTCACCTGTTGGGAACAGTACGACCTAATCCGACAAATATAACCCCCGCTACCCCAGATATACCCCCTAAATATAGCACTCATAAAAGACTATATAACCCACTGTAGTAGTTTCCATGTTCTTTTCCATTATCCCCTATATAACCCCAATATAACTCCTATATTCCCCCAGTTCCCATGTCATTTTCCATGGTCTTGTCCATTTGACTTCCCATTTTTGCGGTAATATCCCTATAGTGAACTCACCTGTTCCGCGAGTTGCGCGCATGGCGCACACATACATGCCAGAGCAGTAGGTTGCACAGAGGGAGCGCGCCGCGCCAACGCCCACGCCACTCACTACCTTCACAAAATCAGTGCCAGTGCGACAGATGATAGCGGGAATTGAAGGCTAACACGTCTGAGTTGGGTTGAGGGCACTTTCCCCATGCAGGTATCAGCAGACAAAAAAAGCTCGCAGAAATCTGAAGGCTAATGCCAACAGTTAACACTATAGTAGTAAGAATCCTGATAATTAAGCATAATGCCTTAGTACGAATACTGAATAAGTATGATGACAATTATTAATTATCAATCTGAAGAGCTAAGCTTAAGTCTGATTATCTGGCGTGGCTAGTCGACAGAAGCCTATAAACACCTTCGCCATGATAGCCTCAACTTTGCCAATCACTCTTTCCAACCAGGCGTTCATGAGCCAACCCAAATAGACGAGCAGCCTTTTCTAACGAGAGAGCCGGGTTGTTCGTCCAGTACCTGGGTCTAGACTTCCGGAGACTACAACTGTTAGAACTACTGGTGCCGCTACTTTTGTAATACTACTATGACTACCACGAATACAAATACCACTAAAACCCCTAAACCCTAAACCCTAACCTAAACTATTGTAACTGTTTTAATCGCCACGATTACTAGGGCGGAGGCCTTGGATTGCAAGTGTCGATGATGATATTGGGCAAGCCATATTACTATATACACCCATTATGGCATTATGGTAACTTAGTCTAATTTCAGTTCCTGAGTAGCAACCCAGCATAGGACTGGGGCATGAAGCTTGATTGCAGCTTACTACGTAGAAGCCTGATGGGTGCGCCAGAAAAAGCCACGAACTATGAGAGGTTTCCCGAAATGAGGGGTATCTGTTAAAGCGGCTCACAGGGGATACATAGGGTTATTTGGGGTATATAGGGATATAAAGGATTCAGGGTTTCCTAAAACCAGGGGCTACCCTTTTTGGGGATCCGTATACTAAGGATTAGAATATTGAGGTCTACATCTATTTTGGGAAGCTATCATGATGTTTAGGGAAGGCCGGAAACAAGGTCACCTCAGACTGCTTCTTTGGCAGCCAGTCAGTAGGGCGGTTCTGACCATGACCCGCACATCAACCATCAACATTTTTCGAGGTAACCTCAACCTTAATCTCTAAACCCTATATAACACATTATATAACACATTATAGTAGCTTCCATTTCCGTTTCCATTATCCCAAAAACAACCCCCTACAATATTGCAGCCCTGAGACCTACCACTGCAAATGCGGAAGGCTGGAAGCTTCAAACGGGAACGCGCCCAAACCATGGTTTCACTGAAAGCTTCAAGCAGGAATACGCCAAAATTATGGTTTCTATATGCACCAGACAATAGTGCAGTCCTTGTTATAGGCGCCGCAGCCCTTTGGCGAACCCTCAACTCCTGATGGCAAAGCTGCTGAGTGGTGAGGATCGTACGCGCGACTGCAGCGATTCGGTTGCCCTGCTGCTGCCAACCTTTTCTCTTCGCAATGGACCAGGGGTGTGACAAGTTGCTCATTCTGAGATCAAAGTATCACGCTGTAGGCACTCTATGGCGCTCCCCCCCCAAAGTTACAAAAACCTCTTCTGGGTGCAACGAACATGTGAGCTGTGAAATGTCGATGTCAAATCTTGGGGCAAGGACTCTCAGGACCTTGGCTGTTCGGGTTTTCGCTGCGGTTTGCGGGGCGCAGCTAGGAGGCTTGCTACTACAGCCTTGGGAAGATTTCTGGCTCTAACTGCCTTTAACGTACGTCAGAGCAACAGGCGCCTGTCCATCAGAACCTGAAGTACCCCAGCCCACCAGTGTCTAGGCCCAAACCCCCTAAACATCTGGCGGGGGGATAGGAATATAAATAAATATATATGTATGTATAATATAGGGGTTGTTTGAAGCTATGTGGGTATATGGGGGTTGCATAGGATTAGAGGTGCATATTCCCAACTAGCTTGGGAAGGCTTATGCCAGGAGCTCTTGCCAAGATTCGACTTTCTACATGCGAAAACAATCGAACCTGCGCATCCTAGGAGCGAGTTGTGGCCTTACCAGGAAAAAGCTTCTGGTCGCAGATTCTGATTCTTGCAGCCAAACAATTGCAAGGAATCTCCAGCCCATACTTTCCCCTGATGCGGACGCCATAACTCTACCTGTGTGACCAAGAGCGAATTACTAGACTAGAATCTGACTAGAATTCCCTAATCTAAACATTCTAAAACTGTCATAGCTTCCTCCACAATGTGGCATCGTGCATGGTTCTTGCTACTGACTATATTGGGGGGGTTCCATAAATAGAGTGTCCTAACACATAATCATAGGATAACCCTCATTGTAGGGACCCCCTAAATTGACCCAAGTCTTGGAAACCCTCATACGCTTCTTCGATTAAGCGGTGTATCAAAGCGTGTGCTAGATAGTGACACGCTCCTCCGCATAAGAATGAAAACTAGCAGAAGATGAAATGGACTTTACAACCTGCATGGTCGCCACTCGTCCGTAGGACTGTCTGCCTAGAACTTGTGGGGCTTCGCTGGGCAGGGAAGGGCTGCGCAGAAGCCATGACTCTGTAACAGTTTTCTCGCACGCGGCAGGCGGCGGGTTGTTCATCCACATCTGCATCTACAGCTGTCACGGTCCCATCAACAGAAAGGCGCCTAAACAGGAAGTAGCTAGCGTTTCTTGAAACAAAAATCAGAAACCCCCAAGCAATGGGCCCAAAAGCGTCTAAATGGAAGTGGCAACATACAGTACTATGCCCAACTATGGTCGGATTCTTACGCTATAAGGGTGGGTTGCTCTTGGGATAGCCCACATTTGAGTTCAATACAGATCCGTTGATCTTCTGGAAGCCTTCGACAACTGGGAAGAACCAGGGCTTGGCGCTGCTTCTGGGCAGGCTCAGTATGCCCAGGCAAATGGGCTTGGAAGCTTTAGGCAGGAAGGTAAGCCTTTTCACCACAGCATCCTAAATGCGGGGTAAGAGTGCAAATTTCAAACTCCAGAGTCTCAACTTACCTCAGCACTGACTAAAACCTCCAAGTAAAGATTGAATATGCGACTTGTGCGCTGTGAGTAAGCCACCTCTCGCGCTGGCACATGGGGTCTCATCGTTAACAAGCAGCCGATAGCACTCAATTCTCTAGATGGTAGCAGCTGGGTCTGGCTGCACGTAACACCTCTGTATCATTTTGGGAGCCAGGATCACTGCGCTCCAAACCACGCAGTATGGGCATGGTATGGCAATTACATGGTTGTCTCTTGTGATAAGGGTGCCAGAAGCGTGTCCACGTGGAACATCCTACAGATTCAGGGGAGTATCACCGCGGTGCTTCTTGGGGCATTAGTGCTTTGACAGCAAACGTGATGCGCAAGATCAGATTACCACCGCAAACATGTAGCTCGGTTTGGGGCTTGCAAGGGCTGCCAACATGTACAGACTTTGTTTTCTGAGAGGGTCCGTTTTGCTTTCTTGTGCTTACCAACAGCAACCCAGAATCTGGCGAAGCTGGATGTGGAAAGCAACCGTTCTTGACACCCTAAAGCAGTGCTCTCGAAATTTGGTGAAGAAGTAGTGGCCTCATGCCTGCTGCTGAGAACGATTCAATTGCACATCCTCAACGTAGACCCGCAAAGTTTTTGCCTTAAGATAACCTCCCCTTAGCCTGAAGAAGCCCTCGAGCTTTCTGGTGCAACACAAGCACATCATAACAACTGCGGCTACGAGAGCCAGCGAGCAAAAATGACGATGTCTATCAGATTGATCTCGAATTCTACGGGCTTTGAGGCTACTCCAGCTTCTGTGCGGGCTACACAAGGATGAATGAAGTCACGGTGTAGATTTGCGAGTAAATCTCCAAGAGTTTTGACTGATTCAGATTTCGGCCCCATATTTAGCGGTACCCACATCTGCAGAAAGCTTCAAGAATATCAGCCCTGATCACTCCGTGTGCCAGTCTGGAAGCAGCAGGGAATGCTGGGAAGACCCTAGTTCTTATATAACGCTGAACCTAGTCCTGCTTTGCCAGGGAATCTACATATTAATACCAATGCTAGTGGTAGTGGTAGCGATAGTAAAAGTGAGAATACTCACAATACAAAACAGTCATTAGCGCAATGAACCTACTCCTCCAAAATCACGAACTTTGGTTCCTCCAAGTGCTCGTGGTTCTCAAAGTACTCACCCGCAAAGAATGGGTCATCCAATGCCTGTGATGTGGCAGGTTGGTAAGTTCATCGCTCCGTACTTGAGGTCAAGTATTGGAATCCTGTACGTTCTATGGCGGATGTCGTTTGCCGATACGTGATTGTGTGTTCCAAAACAGGTTGTCAGATTGCCGCAGCATGTTCCAACTGCACATTCTCCTGTCATGCACATCATTAGCGGCCATTGTGGTACCTTCGACGCACTAATGGGCCGATGCGTCCTTCTTGGCAGGTTCATTTTTTTTGAAGCGGGCATGAACCAAATAACGCCTTGGCACGGCGTCCTGGTGTGTATGGTGTCTTCGAGTCCATGAAGGCCCTGGCCCCAGCCCTCCCTCATCCCTCGCACCCTTTAGTGTCCCTTCTCAAGGGTTGCGGTGGCTCCGCTCCTATCAAAAAAGGTTATACTTCCTCTGCGTGAAACTAGAAAGACCGTCAAATTCACCGGCAAAACCCACACAGAGAGTTCTAAAATTGTTCTTTCATCTATGGGGAACTCCTCTATAATAGTTTCCATTGTATTTTCCATTCTACCCATATAACCCCCCATATACTATTGTAAATTCCATTTTCTTTTCCATTATCCCAATATAACCCAATACGCTCTCGAATCTACTATAGTAGTTTCCATGTTCTTTTCCATTATCTCCAATATAACCCCAAAATATCCCATTACAGTAGTTTCCCTATCCCTAAACTCTAAACCCTAAACCCTAAACCCTACTTTTTACGGAACCCTGCGGCACCTCCCAGCTTGCCTCTCCTGGGACATCGGCTGCTTTTGGAGGGTCCAAATGAGAAAGCAAACATGGAGGCACAGGGTTTAGGGTTTAGGGAAACAAACATGGAGGCACCATATGAGTAGCGTTTGTTTTGGTGGTTAAACCCAGTAAGATTATATTCCTTGTATAAAATACTATACCCCAAAAGGAGGATAGAATCTTATACTCTATATTGGGTACCATAGCATTCCCAGATAGAATACTACTCATATGAGCAGAGGTCAAAAATTTTTGTTTGGCCCATGGTCAACAGGTTCCATACTTGTTCTGCAATCTCGTTCCATCTCGTTTCAGATACTCCGGAGCATGTTAGATTTTGAGGGACCATCTCGCTTCACTGGGCTTCTCGAATTGAAGGCCTTACACGCAGAACCAACTCCGCTCCCCTGATACGGAGTTCTAAAACCAGGGATTCTGATTGCATTACGAACCCTTGTACCTCCTGTAATCCCTGAAAATCCACGACTACCTCGTTTTACAGCAGTTCAGCTGGACCTTGAATCTTGTCTTCTTTGGGACTTTAAACGCATGGTTTCCAAGAACTCTGACCAAGATTAGACATGTTCAAAGAGACGGAAGGTGAGTCCGACGCCATTACTGTATCAACATTGCGTTGTGCAGAGCCCCTGGCTTTGGAAATGCATGTGTTGAGCCCAAGCACTGTGGATCTCAATGGTTGGCGGCATTTTGCTAGGAATCTCGTTGCATAGTTGGCCAAGCTAGAGCGCTTGAGCCTAAAATCACCAAGGCTTCAACGATCCTCTGATGATGTAGTAACACACATGTTTGCACAACATTCTGACTCGTCACATGAGCTATAGCTACCAGAACACTGGACGGGCCCCCAAAATTGTGGTTCCCGCTTTAGAACTTTGGGCATGCAAGCAGCCAATGAGCACATTTCAGGCTGTTTCCCACCTCAAGTGTCTTGGAAACGGTCCCTGACTTCATAAGCCCTGAACCCCTAAACCACAAACCCCAGAAAGATCCAAGTGTCCCTCAGCCATCTCCGCATCCGTGAGAAGTGCAGTTCCCAGCTCCGCTTCGATCCCAGCCTCATTCAGGAGGCTATAGTCCCCCTTAAGTAGATAGAATATTAGCTTTGGGTATATTATACTAAGATCCCCATATACCCCATATTCTATCTACTGAAGGGGGACTATAGTGATTGTGATATAACTGACAGGGTCTTAAAAGCTTCTGCATCAAGGGCAAAGAGGAAGGCTAGCAGCTGCGGAGATTTACCCCCATCCCCTTGCAATCTGCAAGACTTTCTGCAAGTTCGGGCTTGGGGCCGTGAATGGATGTCAAGACCGAAAACGCGGGTGTCTGAACATTGTCTCAAAATGGCTTCCATGTCAATGCTAGCAAAAGTAATAGCAACAGTACTAGTAATAGTAAAAACTAACAGTATTACTAATAATCGTAGTAAAAGTTAATCAGGGGGGCTAGATTACCATCCCTAAACCCTAGTCCCTAAACCCTATATACCCCTACATAACCCCTTTAGAAGGAAACAAATTACCATCCCGTCCTTGTCCAGCCCAACTCCGATGAAGACTACCATGCTCCCGCGGTCCCCATGGCTGGCGTGCCAGGACCCAGCTGACATCAGCTCTCCTGGGACAGAGTTTAGGGGTTTAGGGGCTAGGGTTGAGGGGTTTGGGGGCTTAGGGTTTAGGGGTTTACGGTTTAGTTGTTTAGAGAGCATAGGAACTTACCTTTGGTTAGCTGCAGCCGGGAATGAAGGAATGGAAAAGAAAATTGAAACTCCGATGATCATAATGAGTTATACATTGACTGCTATGAGGATCCATCCCTTGATTCCTCCAAAGGTAAGGACTGTGAGACGGATGCTTTCCACTAGGGCTGTGAGACGGATGCTTGCCACTACGAAGCATAGCCTGTGGTAGTCTCCTTTTCTTGGCATCGATATGAGTATGTTTGTTTGCAAGCTTTGGCTACATGATTGATTGTCACTTCAACATCTGCAGAACCCCCAAACATCGCAACTTCGTGGTCCGCAGCACAGACAAAAGGCAACCTGGCGTGCCTGGCACAATGTCTGAATCCAGCAGAGGCTCTGTGATACTCGTGAAAGGCATCCTCCCACTCCTCGAAAGGGCTGCAAGAGATCATGCGGGAAAGCATGGCTTAACATGGTTCGTCGCGCTAAGTATCGAACCAGTGGTAAATTACAACCTGAAGAGGCACTCTCTCCTCTTTAGGTACAGCTGCCAGAAAAGGCATCTCGGACGCTCCGAGCTGAACCTCAATTGCTCTAAAAGCAGTGCTTCGGCTTCAAAATCAATCAATCACCACAAAAGCGTAAAACAAACAGAAAAACCTTATTCTGGGCTGCTCAGGCACATGCCGGCCCGCTACATGCAGATCTATTGGCCGCGCGTTGGCGCTTGCTACCCACAGGTGTCCTTTGGCACGCACCACTCCAGAAAACACATTGGCCTCGGCGTGGCCATCGTCGCGCTGGCCTGCCGCGATGCCACTCTCGTAGCTGCCGAAGCCGGCCAGAACAGTGGCAAGCCTGCCTGGGTGAAAGGGCCGCTCATGGCTGCGAAAGACCATGCTTGATATGTTGTATTCCTCGGTTTCCGGGGTGTGTCCGGCCTCTGAGGCTGCTTTGGCCAACTCCTGCATCCACCCTGCAGAAGACTCTGCCTTATCCATATCAAACATGTGGGTGTTAATCAAATCGCTCAGCGGTACATCTGCGAAATATGGCTTACTGGGAACGATTACCTTCGCTGCTGGATTGAGCTTTTGCAGCAGAGCTCGGATCTCCTGCAAGGCATTCTTGTCTTTCACCAGGTCCACCTTACTTAGCAAGATGACGTTTGCGAACTCGATCTGGTCCAGCATGAGCTGTGCGATGCTGCGGTCGTCTTTCTCCTCATCGTTGCCAACCATGCCCGCGATGTTTTTCTCGGCTAGAGTCTCCAAACTGCTAAGGACATCATAAACATTCAGAGCATCCACAACTGTTACCATGGTGTCCAGACGGGCAAAGTGTGAAAGCGACTTCAGCTCTGCAAGCTCCCCATCCTCCAAGTCACCATCCATCTCCATCTCCTCCTCCATCGCATCAAAGTCTACCTCTTCCATTGCGCCTTCCTCCATGTAGCCCTCCTCACCCTCCTCCATCTCCCCCTCCTCCAAATCATCCACATCCATGACGAATGTTTGCGCCACTGGCAGTGGCTCTGAAATGCCCGTTGACTCGATCACCAGGTAATCAAAGGCCTTTTCCTCGCTCAAAGCCTTCACTGTCTTGAGCAGGTCGCCTCGGAGAGTGCAGCAAATGCAGCCATTATGCATCTCAACCATTGTGGCCTCCTCCTGAATCAGCTTGGAATTCTTGATCTCGTCAGCATCCAAGTTCACCTCCCCCATGTCATTGACGATTACAGCAACCTTTGGTGCAGCCTGATCTTCGTCGCTAGCTTTGCCAAGCTCCTCACCCGCTGACCGCAGGATTCGCTTGAGCAACGTAGTCTTTCCAGCCCCGAGGAAACCAGAAAGCACAGTCACAGGTAGCAGGTCCTCGCTCACCACATCGCTGGGCTGAGAGTTGTGCGAGCAAGTTGCAGGGTCGTCACAGCAAACAGCACGAGCCAGCTCCTCTTCTACGACTGCAGCACGTGCAAGGCGCGCGCCTCGCTGGCGCCGCCAACGCTGCCGCAGGAAGGCGGCCGCCACTGCCGGGACTGCAGCAGCCGTTGCCCAGTGTGTGGGTGCCGCCGTCCGCCTGTGAAGCGTAGAGGGCCATGCTGCGTGCCAGATGGTTGAGGGCCATGGCGGCACCTGAGGAACTACTAAGCTTGCTAAGGCCGCCATGGCTGGCACCAAGCTTGTTGCTGGGACCAAGCTGTCAAGGTGAGCAAGATCCGCAAGCCCCACCAGCATTCTCCCCAAATTGGATTCCATGCGCCGGTGCTTAAGATGGAGGGCCTGCAAGATAAGGACTTGAATCATGGGATTCTGCTTCTGCGAACAGATCCCGATGCCCCTCGGTTCTCAACCTCCTTCTGCTACTGCTCGTTTCTGTTTTCTACTGCTGCAGCTTCTATGCTGCTAGTAAAAGTAGAGAAAGATGGCCGAGAGGCCAGGTTCCATCATCAAAGTGGAGTACAGCGCCTGCACGGCCTCCGCAGGAGGAGCTCTTGATGGTGCTGCTCTTGTTTCTGGCATATTCTCGTGAGATTCATCTACAAAAGGATAAAGAATCCCAGTGCACATAGGATACAACTTTCTCGTCACGACATTAGTCATCTGCATGTTGGGGGGGCGGGGGGGGTGGCGGACTTATTCCGGTCCACAAGCAACATGAATCTAACCAAAATCAAAAGGCTGCAGATGGCTGTGGGGTCGCGGGTAGTTGCCGCCGCAAGAGGAGGAGATCCGCACACGGGGCCCCTCCCTAGCATCTTTGGAATGCTCCACGAAGGTGCATAAATATTTCAAATCCTGTTTCCTCGCTATGCCAAGGCCTTACGCATCATATGCCACCGTTCCCTCAGCTTGCTATGGTCTGGCCAATGTTGCGAGCTGGCCTACTTGCTGTTCAGTCTTTGCTACTAGTCGTGCTCGCAGTTGGCGAAGCTAGATTCTGCCAAATACTGAGCCTGGCGGTCAACCCTCCTGCACAGTGATGAGTATGCAATTTGAAGGCTTGGAGGCTTCCGCCTCTTGCGTGCAGTGAACTATTTTGCTGTAGCTGCTATGTTGGGAGCCTGCGGAGCCCAAGCAACTTGTAAATCTTTCAAGGGAGATTCGAAGAGCTGCAAAGCTTCAGAGAGCACAGCCTCCGTACATTGCAAAAACTTTCTTAGGATGACAAGACAATAAAAAGCTGCATTCCTCAACAGAATGTGTTAATTTCCGGGCCTTCGATGGCTGCTCGATAACAAACCACCAAATGGACCACTCCTTACTGTGGCCGCAGGGAAAAGCGAGCAAGTTGGAGATGGCCCTGTCCTAAACGGAATAGTAGCTTCCATTTTCTTTTGCATCATCCCTATAGAACCCCTATACAGCTCGTATAAAACCCCAATATCCCATACACCCCCTTTGGAATCTGGACCCTAAAAAACCCCACCCTATTACAGTAGTTTCCATTTTACTTTCCACTATCCCCTACATAGCCCCTATATAACCCATTATAATAGTTTCCATTTTCTTTTCCATCCTCCCCAATATAACCCAAATATATACCCTATTCAGCCCTATTACAATATAGTAGTTTTCATTTTCTTTTCCGTTATCCCCAT
>CAJNIZ010005291.1:28872-39103 GCA_905231905.1 Symbiodinium pilosum
TCCAGTTCTGAGCATTGTCCCTTAACACTTGACCTGCCGAACAGCTGAGATGCGGACTCCAGCAGTCTTTATGCCTCGCAGAAGGCCGTCTGTACCGTCCTGCGCCGCGGTGGATTCGTGTTAGCGATAGTCGCAGCTCCTGATGTACCCTAGGCCCCATGCGCAATGCCCAAACTCCTCTGGGTCACAAACAAGACAAAAAGCTTTTGCTGTTCCCCCCTGCTTGCGCGGAACTTGAAGTCCCCAGTGCATTGAGCAGGGGGCTTGAACCCAACCCTCAAATATGATTGAAGCCGTATCTGCAAGGCCCCAAGAGAAATCATGAAAACCGGACCTGCAAACAGAAGAACACGACCAACCCACCTGAAAAACCATCAATCTGGAACTTACAACTCAGAAATGCCCATGATCAAAATCCTAAAGCTTTTTCGATTCCTGTGCGCCAGCCGCCAAGCCTTCTACTACACTTCCACCCCAGTCCTGAATAGTAGGATTGGAGGGTTCCCGGCACAACAGCAAGGTGTAATGATTAGTGTTCACGTTACTCTTGGGCTGGAAACGGGAAGACATTTGCCCACCACCTCTGTGAGCCATAGCTGTTCCCACGGAGACAAGTCCCTTCGGGAAGAGGGTTGCAGCATCTGAGGCCCAAAGCTTCGTATCAAATGAAGTCAGCAGCCCTTTCATGCCTGAAGCACCCCTACAAATCCATCAGATAATCTCCTTGCACTGTATATATGGTAATTTCCCTAAGTAGGGGGACCTCAATATGTCCCAATATACAGCCCAAACTACTTTCGTCCTTACTTATCATATGGACACCCCTAAAAAGGTATCCCTGATTTTGGGACACCCACATATGAGCCACAGTCTAAGCTCCTAGTATTCTCCTTAAAAACCCTTTCAACACTCCCCTATATGATCCCCGACATAACCCCGTTGAAGGAGTTTAGCCTATAGCTCATATAACTCTTGTATAGTCCCACCTTAAATAGATAGAATATGGGGCATGTGGGATCTTATTATAGTAAGACCCAAAGCCATATCCTATGGACTTAAGGGGGACCATGAGTCTCTAAGGGCAATGGCATCCTTGGGTCTCGTCAGTGCCATGAAGTCCCCGCCCTCCGTCCGCGCGGCGGCCGCAGGATAGCCTGACAGCATATGAGAAACGAGGAGGCTTATGTACTAACATACTATGTAGTCCATGTTCTAGGGAACCCCAAAGCGGACTATTCTGGGGAACGCCAAAAAGGAACTTTGTAGCCCAGTATACTATACATAATTATATAATCCTTACTCGAGAGAACCCCCAAAAAGACCGTTCATTTGTGTCTGGGCTCGGGGGCTATAGAAGACTGCACCAAGAGTCTATTCAGCTCTAAGTACACAAGCGTACAACCACGCCAGGAACATATGCAGCAGCTTCTTTGCCTAAGCCCTTGACCCTACAGACCTAAACCGCGAAGCCCCAGCCAGCATTGTGGGTGTACATTCAGTGCCCCGAATACATGTGAACGTTCACCAAAAAGCAGAACCCCGATCCCAGCACAGCGCTCACTCAAACTGAAAGCCACATGGCGCTACGCATGCACTGAATCTCCTGAGTCATGTACATTACGCCTGCTGAAACTCGAAGCTGTTATCAAACTCAGGAACTATTTCGCTCAAACCGCTGAAGCCCGAAGCAAGACTCTACGGGCTCCCTGACCCCAAGCCAGTCCTTCAGGCACTATTTCTGTGGACTCTACCCCTTCTGCGTTGGTGGCATCTGCTGGGGTCTCCTGGCAGGCACAGGCCTAGAAATCTAAAACTCAAAGTAATAGGGTACTCATGGACCCGCAGATAGGAGAGACCCTGAGAAGGACGTCTTTCAAGGAGTCTCTTCTCTGATGGTGACCGTTAGCCGTCTACGTACCTGATTCATCACAGAAAGTGTGGGGCGTCCTTGGGAGATAGGTCCGCCGCACTGAGCGGCTCGAACTCTTCCAGCTCTGGATGGATCCTGGCAGAGGAGGGGGCTCGAGGAAAGGGTGTCCTTTTTCAAGCCCCAGGGAGAGATGGGGACTGCAAGGAGGTGAATTCAGCGGTCCCTGTTAATTGAGGCTTGCACAAGGATATTTTAAAAGAACTCCCATGGCAGGGTGTTGGGGCGTTTGTGGTTTTCAGAGTCGAGTATAAGCACAAGCGCAACCTATTCGGTTGCAATGCTGACTACGCCGATAGCAGCAAGCACAGCAGCACTGATGCAATTACGGAGGTGTTACCAAGCACAATCGTGACGCTAACAAAATCAAAGGAGCCTCCGGCAATCATGGTGATGCTAATGGTCGTGATGGAAATATGAAAACGATCATGCTGGTGGTGCTAACGATTCTGACGACGATAGTGGCGATGGCGGCCTAGCGCGAATACGGGCAGAGCCCGAACCCGGGCCCTCTTAGGCAATGGGTCACTGCTAAGAAGCGCAACCCGGCTTGAGACCATGCGTTGGAATCAGAAGACTGGCTTAGCGATAGCATGAAGCAGCACAATAACACTTGCAGCAGTACAAGGCAGCTCCAGTAGCCAAGGAAGGAGAAAACAGAAGGGCAGTCGTAGCAGAAGCAAACTGCAGTGGCAGGCGATAATGTTGACGCCACCCAGCTTCACTAGGCAGGAGTCGTACTCAAGTGAAAACGGACAGCACCATCAATACACCAGAATCGAATTGGACGACGCTCTCTGCGACCGGCTGCCTGACTTTGACTCCTTCTTCAGTTCCGACCTGACTTTGCGCAAGGCATTTCTACCAATTACAAAACCCAGAAGCACAAAGCATACAACTTGTTTGGCTCTTGCTCGCAAAACAGCTCGAGCGGCTGAGGTTGTTCATCAGGAAAGCCTCCACGCAAAGGAGATCACTCAGTAAGACGCTGTCCACGAATAGCAGCCGAAGTGACCGAAGCTACCGACTCCCCCGCCCCCTGGAAGTTTCGTAGTGGTGTTTTGTACAAGTCTTCCCGCAAGGGGAAAGGAAGTGGAAAGAGTTTGTCAGCCAATGTTTACTGAGATGCAAAGTAGAAAGCCAAAGGAATGTTCCACAAGGCGTCTTTTCACGTGCACTGATTTTCCGTTTGCCTTCAGCAAGGCCACCCTCAGTCTGTCAACTACAAGAACTAAGCGCAGGACCCACTGGCACCCAGGGCCCTCCCCCGTAAAGCTGGAGTCCTCACCAGGGAGGCTGGAAAGCTAGTAGTTTCCATTTTCTTTTCCATCGTCCCAAGATAACCCAATATATACACTATTATAATATAGCAGTTTCCATTTTCTTTTCCATCATCCCCGCATAACCCCAATACTACCCCAATGGGTACCGTGGTACATACACCAAGTTGAGACATTCGGGATGGCTTGGGGCTCAGTCAAGAGCTGCTAAAGGAAACTAGAGCTTGCAGCGGTCTAATTGAACCATGACCTTAGCCAAGGCTACGCTCTATTCAATCATGACGGAAATCACATACGAAGTAGCCGGTCTGTGACGCTGTGGGAGGTGCATTCTTGCAAGTAATTTGATGCCCTTGCATCAGCTTTCTTGATGGCAAGCACTTTGCACACTTGCGCCAAACAACCTAGCCAGGCACATGTCCTCAGCAGAAATTACAATGCACACTGACTGTATCATGAAACTTGCCCACATCTCTCTGAACCACAGCTAGAGTCCCTGGCAAAACCACGGTCGTGGTCCCCGCTTTCACTTAACCATCGCACCACAGTGAATCCTAAACTCCCCCCCCATAACCCCTATACATCCCTATTATTATCTAGTAGTTTGCTTTTCTTTTCTATTGTAAAGCCCCAGTTCTAGGGGTTATACAGGGATAATGGAAAATAAAACGGAAACTACTGAAGTATAGAGGGTTATGTCATGGTAATATAGGGGTTATATAGGGATAATGGAAAAGCTACTATCCACACTACTTCTGAAGTCCCTTGTCATCTACGCAGACCTCCCCTCTTCTCATACCCGCAAGAACTCTCCGTTGCCACCTGAGACGTCTCCAGCTTTGCTGCAGACGACCAAGCCGTCTTCAGGTTGGGTGGAGGAACCTCGTCCGCCAGGGCGAGGTTGAAGAGTTGAAGATTTAGAACTTAGGGTTCACAGGAGCGGCTTTGCGGGTGTGATAGGTTGAAACACTCAGGATTTGGACATGCCATGGCCTTCCGCGCAGTGCTTCTGAAAACTATACTTGATGGCCTTTCATGAAAATGGTTACTGTTGGGGCAGCGTCGTCCACTCAGTCTTCACAATTGAGTTTAGGCCGATCAGGGCTGTGCCAACAGGGTTCTTGCTCTTAGGCTTCTTCATGCTCTTTGCGACCACTCTAGGCCCTAGGTGCTGGAGCCAAAGTCTCAATTACGATAACTGCGGCTGCTGGCAGAGTACTCTAGAAACAGCCCAGATTTAATTGATTCATGCTTATATGTAGCCGGTTGCCTCCAGAACGTTGCTGCTTCTGGTCAGGAGCTAATCCTCATTAAGTGGGGATACTGTTGATGGAATGCACATACATCGTGGTACGAGTCTTAGCGGCGCAAGATAAGATGTTATCCATCAACAGCTGGGGCATTTCTTGCCAGCAGCACTATGAGGTTACCGTTGTAGAAAAAGGAAATTTTCAAGGAGGTCAGGCTAGTTTTACATAGCACCTCAACAACTCTTATACAATTCCTGCAGGTGCAATGGCTTGCACTACAGAATGCTACAGAATTTGACAACTTCCCGGAAGGCACTGCTCATCACTGCTCCCAAGCCCCACGCTCCCGCTTGGCAGGAGAAGACAGATCGGCCCAGTCTGGGCCTCCAAGAAACTAGGCCTACCTTTTTGGGTGGATGGCTTGCTGCCCAAGAGATACCAGGGCTTCCCAATGGTTTAAAGATGCTTTTGAAATTTAGCTTGTACGCAACTACCCCGCCCCCTTATCCCCCGCAGCTTACAGGGTCAAGGAACTGGAACATGTTTGCTTAAAGATGCCCTCGGCTTGTACGTAACTCCCCCATCTTCACATAATATACCTTTACAGCACGAAAGGCTCCTCGTCATAGCCATGGATATATACCTCAGCTGACGGATCTTCACAGGTATAGGGGGCGTAACGAGCCGAGGCCTCTCCTTTGGCACAGGCATCAAAGGTTCATGGACATCGTTTGGAAGTACAATAATTTATGCCATAGTTGCATGGAAAATCTAAACTGATCTTATTCCTGGGCATGGAGACTCTCTCACACTTCCATAATGTCGGCCTCTAGACAGGGCGTCAATGTTGGCACATGCTTACATCATCATAACCAGCATCGTTGCGCGCTCCACTTTTTTCGCAATGCATGGACTTGTTCTCGGACCGCATTTGGTAAATCTTGCCAAGGGACACATTCCGCCCGGTAGTGTCCACCCACCACGCCACTCCGGAAACGCCTTCTACCTCCAGGCACTCATTGAGGCGCGTGAGTGAGCTGCTGAAATTATGGTGGAGCACTTGGGCAGCATGGTGATGTGCCCAGTTAGTGGTTCCCAGGCCAAAAGAAGCCACACCTGTCCTGTTGTAAAAGGATTACAGAACCTTAAAGCATGTAAAGCGCACTCAGCTATTATTGTACGGTTTGCAGGGCATCAGACCTTAGGTCCGGGAAAGTCTGGGCCGTGGGCAAATGGACATTGGAGATGATAGCCGCGCACCATAAACCCTAAACCCCTAAAGACCTAAACCCTAAATCCAATCTGCGTGACCTTCCCATCGCATTACTCCTTTACGGCCTTGAGAGATGAAGAAGTTTAGGGGTCCCCATAATAAGGATTATAGTATACTGGGGTCTATATTGGGGTTCCCTATTTAGGAGAAACTACCATTTGTTGCTGGTTGCTTTGTATTCACAGCAATAGTCTGAGTCTAATCATCTTGGTGAAAAAGGTGTTGTATGGCAAGGGGGAACATTAAACTGTCCAAGTGGCCGTCGAGGGGGTGATCTCGACTGCAGTCTGCGTCTTTGGAGCAATCACGGTGGATTTGTCCTTTGGCAACAGGTGTTACGAAAAGCTGGGGAAATGCTTCGCAAGGGCCTAGACTGTCAAGATGTCCCCGCTAACTTGCGCACAATTCCAAGCCGGTCCCTTGCCCGGATTTGGAAATCCCTGGCTCTTGCCTCCTGAACATCCTGGCCAATTGGCCCGAAAGCCCTGCGCACCATCTTGATGCTGAACACTTGTAAGATGTTTTCAGTGCCGAACATCCAGGTCCTGCTTTACCCGAGGCCAAATCTGGATCCCGTACCATAGCTTTGAAGAATGGACATGCTGCGCACCGCGGCCGTACAGTAGCAGTGGCAACAGAAAACGGCGTCATCCTTGTAATGCTAAGCTGGCAAGCTTCTGACTTGAGTTCTCCCGCTTTCAGCCACTCGCCATCCAGTTGGAAACTGAGCTCAGAGTCATTGACGATCTCAATGATCCTAAGTAGCAAGCTTAAAGGGAACTCAGGGCTGCACAGGTATGAAAAATGGCAGGTTTGGGACTATACCGTGGAGATCAGTGGAGCCAACAACCACTTCAGAGCGTTTTAGAATGCCATGGGTAAGATGACTCGTGGCTTCCGCAACCTAACAACGGCTATGCTTACACGGCTTTAAGACTGCGCTGCTAACTTAGCTTGCGGCTACGGCATGCAGGGGGCTTCAGGCATAGGGTGCCGTGCACTGCCACAACTACAGGATCAAGCGTGAGGAAAAAGGTCTAGGCCTAATTAGGGGCTGCAGATTCACAGGCCCAGTGGTCATCAAGGTGATCCTGGCAATCTCAAACTGACAGCATCTGACAGATATGATGACCCATCTTGGGGTTTATGGTTCCAAAACATGACTGGCCGTCAGCCTGCCAATTGCACAATGAATGCAGCGGACCTGGAACCTTGGCCGCAAACTGCAGCTGAAACCCTCTCAAACCTGGTATCACTACAGAAGCTGAACCCATGAGCTTTGCAATCACACGTGCAATACTGGCAACAGCTAGACAGCTAGACAAATGGGAAATTCTTGCTCCCTTAGTTCCTCCCTCTTATGCTTCCCGGGTCTGAAGAACAACAGAAGTAGAAGTAGCCCAGAATCATGCCCGGCAGATGCACTGCGCCCTTCGCAGCACCTGGAGAATCTCACAGAGTCTCCAAAATGGAGCGAATAGTAATTAGTTCAAGCTACGAGTAAAAAATACCAGAAACGGCACCAGCATGAAATTCACCGGAAACCACGTGCCAAAACTCGAAATTTGAGCAGGGTGTCAGAGTTCGGTTCAGATTTCAGGGATTATTTTAGAACTGAACCTTCTTCTGGCATCCGCAAATTTTGGCCCCAAGAAGGAATCTCGAGAGGCGCCGAAATTCGAGAGTTTCCTGATGCCATGCGGGAGAGGCGTTGAAATGTCCCTCCTGTGGAATGCCAAGATCGATTGTGAGTGTGGGCTATTGAACAGGGACCTGGCTTGCCCACAGCGGTCAGTCCAACAAGCTCTACAAATTGTTTTTTGAGCAGAACTCTGTACCGCTTGCATTGTCGCTACTTATCGCTGCCCTTAGCCTGCAGCACACCCGCTCGCTTGTACATCCGGGAGTGGTAAATGAATGGCCCCTGTCCCCCTTGTGAATGCTCTTCTGTTGGCACCTTGCAGAGACTGGCACGCCAGCGGCAAGACAAACAATCGTAATCAAAGCTGCTGTGTGGGGATGGCTGTTCCAGACGTTGGGCCCCCTTAAGTAGATAGAATATGCTTTGGGTATATTACAATAAGTCCCCATATACCTATATTCTATCTACTTAAGGGGGACTATAAGCTTGTTTGCGAGTTGTCTTGTCCGACCATCCTTGTCAGCCTGAGCTTATGACCACGTTAGCTAGCACATCCGTAGTCTTGCCAGCGTATGTTGTGTGTTGCAAGGATCGGCTGATAACTAATTGCTTCAAGAGCCAACGGCATCCACAGTGATCACCGGAATAGCAACATCATGACAGCAAGAGCCACAACAGGAAAAGTCACCGTTGAAAGCCCTAAGGATACCTAAGGGTCGAGCGGCAAAGATCTTATGGAATGCCCCAAAGGCATCTGCGCAAGGCTAAGCGAGGACACAGGCGCCAAACATGTTCTTCACGGGAGCCATGTCTCAAGAGAGCGCAAAACTTTGGGCGGGCTATCGCTACACTAACAAGCTAACAGAACCTGCCGCAGAAACAATGCTGGATCTCAACACCCCTGCCTCAACACAAGCTGCACCCAAGGCTCAAGCTCGCAAGGCATCTTCAGCATCCTTGACTCCTTTTTTCGCGTGTTGCAATGAAGACCTGGTTAAGGACGCCTGAAGAGTCTTTCCCGGTCGCAACGTACGTGCAAGAGCAAAAATGGAGCCAACCGGCTATCTCAAAGCCAGGATGCTCTAAGGCCCAAAGCCTACCGTATGTTGTTCTTTCTAGTGGGAGCCTCCAAAGATTGTGCCGCAGGCCTTGCTAAGGGCTATGCCGGTCTGCCGTTCTGGGTTGAATGCTCTCTCAAGCCTCAAGCCATACTTCACGCCTATAGGGTTCAGGAAAAGCAAAAGCACGTACAGCTGCCCTGACTGCTTCCTTGCCGCGAGAAAGCCTGAAAACCGGCTTGAAGCACAAGTGCACAAGCATGGCACGGCATGGGAACGGTGATGCCATGTGATGCCTGTGTGCTCCACGCTCATCCCTCACGGAGCTCAGAACAAAACAGCGCTGACGTGATTTGAAGTCTGTCGTCAGCGCGGCCAGCACGCCCATGCCAGATGGGCCGCGATGTGGGGATGGGTCTCAGACCTCAGCCCGCCGCCTTGCTGGTAGTTTCCAGTTGCTGTTGTCGCGACCCGCTCATAGTCCTCTAAGTACGAGGCCGGCGGAACCATTCTGTAGAGGTCCTCTGGCAGTCCTATGCGCAGCCAAGCTGTCTGAGCGGCCTTGCCAGAAGGCTGGGAATACATTTCATCAGACTTCTGCTAACTTCGCGAAAGACATCTGTCAAAGCAACAGGTCTCAGGCAAACTCGGCCGCGACACAGACCGTGTGGTCTTCCAGGTTCAGCACGGCGTGACCCCACATGTCTGGGACATAGACGATGTCACCCTCTTCTTGCTCGAAAAGACAGGCTCTTGCAAGGCAGTCTGCGGCAGACTGCGTGGCCTGACCGCCAAGTACTTCGGAAGGGTGTAGCCGCGAGAAAGCTGCTTGGCTAGGGGGAACCAACCACCACCGCTTTCTCCCGCGCAGGCAGAGATTCAAAGCATCCTTATATGCGTTTGTGCGTCATGATGGCGCAAATACTATGACAAAGGCACGCTCCCACATCTGTCCTTATCACCAACTACTCTGCAACATATGTGTTGTAGTTCACTGCTCAAGTCTCCGAGAAAGTTAAACACATCTACAACTTTGGCTTCAGTCCAGATTCTTGATGGAAGTGCATTGGTGAGCCGCTCCCAGCATCTCCAACGGCAAATTGAATCGTTGTTGCTGCAAAAGGCAAAGCGTTCGAAGAGCCAGCCTCGGCAATGGACTTCAGTGAGAACTTTGGTGGTGATGTGCGAACGCGGATGTTTTTTGTGAGGCAAGACAAAAAAAACATGTGTATGTGTCAATCCTTGGCAGCTGCACTGCTGAATGCCCCAAAATGTCTGCTGCCAAGTGTAAAGCCGCTCAAACCAAAGCAAATCACAAGGCCAGTCAAGGAATCCAAAGGCCTCAAGCCATCTCAAACGCCTGCACCACTCAGTACTCTTAAGTACCACAACAGCTCTGGCAAGCTGCCGCGCCAAAGGGCCAGGCAAGCGCACGACCAACCTTCAGCGGTTGCGGGGATGGCAGAAAAGCCATGAACACATTAATGGCTTCCGTTGTGGCTAGCAGGCTTGTTGTTGCTGTTGTTCTTGTAGTTGTGGTTGTTGTTGTTGTTGTTGATGATGCGAATCACTCTTACCCTTCTGCTACCTCTTGAAGCTACCGCGTCCGCTGCCGCTGCCGCTAATTACTGCGAATCTGCTGCTCCTCCTGCTACTTCCACTGCTACTCCTACTACCACCACTACTTCCGCCAGAGCCACTACCAGTACCACAACGACCACCACTGCCACTACCACTACCACTACCACTACCACTACCACTACCACCACCACTACCACTACCACCACGACCACCACCACCA